>CAUYRT010091751.1:0-30202 GCA_963574885.1 Lepilemur ruficaudatus | reverse complement strand
TCCTGTCTCAGCCTCCCAAGTAGCTGGGACTACAGGCATGCGCCACCATGCCCAGCTAATTTTTTCTATATATTTTTAGTTGGCCAATTAATTTCTATATTTAGTAGAGACGGGGTCTCACTCTTGCTCAGGCTGGTTTCAAACTCCTGACCTTGAGCAATCCACCCGCCTCGGCCTCCCAGAGTGCTAGGATTACAGGCGTGAACCACCGCGCCCAGCCTATCTGAGGTTTTAATAAGTTCGAAATTCAACTTTGGTGGCTAGACTACATGGGTGCCATCAGCAGACTCGTACTGTCTGGCTCCCACCAGGAGGAGTGGTGCCGTCACAGACCCTTGAGTAGCATGAGGACAGCATGACCCCTCCTTGTGTGTGTTTATGTTGGTACCGTACAAAGGTCCAGTTACAGGGAGGGAGAGGGCCAATGGGAGAAGAGATGGCATGTGGGTAGATGAGAAAGAGCCAATCACGAGAAGAGTGGGGGAAATTGTGTTGGGGGCAGAGTTGAGACCCAGAGTAGGCAGGAACTCGGCATGTTTAAGAAACAGAAAGGCCAGTGTCGTTGAACCCAGTAAGCAGAGGAGCAACAGTAGATCCCGAGGTGGGTGGTTCCAGGGGAAGCCTTTAGAGGGATTTAAGCAGGAGGGTGAGATGGTTTAAAGGGATCCCTTTGGCTGGGTGCCAGGGAGCGGGAGCAGAAGCTGGAAGCCAGTGAAGGGGCTGTTGCTGTCATTCATTCAGGCTGTGGGGTAGGGGGAAGTGGTTGGATTGGGGACATGTTTGGAAGGAAGCAAGGCCAACAGAATTTGTTGATGGATTGCAAGTGGCAGGCGATGGGGAGACAGAAACCAGCAGACTCTGAGGTCTACACCCTGGCCATTTGGCAGGTGGTGTTTTCGTATACTGAGATGGGAGGCCTAGGGCAGGTGCGGGTTTGGAGCATGCATTCAGAATTTGGTTTTTGGTCTCTGTGTCCCTGGCCCTGCAAGGCTGCAGAGAGTCCCCTGCATCCTAGCTGCACCTAGAAGATGGGATTAGTTAACTGTCTGTGACTGGTTGGTTTATCCGGTGAGAGCAAATTCTATAAACTCTGTAAAGGTCAAGCTTGCGCTTTAGACCTTGGCTTTGGCGCTGGTCACTGGTTATACTCCAGTTCCTCACTGTTCTCTTACAAAACACACAGCTGGTCCAAGAAGGCTGTGCTGAGATTGCGGCTGGGTCAGCACAAAGGCATGTCCACTTGTAGACAGGTAGCTCAGAGCACTCTCCTGACAGAACTGTCAAATGTAAGGAGCATGTTAGCTAAAACGCATTCGTTGAGTATTTCCTGGGTGTGAAGCACTGCACTAGGTTTAATGGAAGAACATATTTTAAAAGCATCCCCTTATATCTAATTGAGAGACTGGATGCGTGTCATTGAACAGTTATAGGCTTTGTGTTGTGACACTGTAGTGAGAGCTGAGAGAACTCGGGGCGAGAAAGGAAGTGGGCACCTGGGGAACTCGGGGGGCCTGTTCTACGGGTGAGCTGTGAGGTGGGACTGGAAGTGACAGACACAGTGCAGGAAGTGGACAGGAGGGCGAATGGCAGCAGGCAGGCTGTCCTAACCACGCCTCTCTCCCTCTCTGCTCTGCAGCTGAATGACGGGCAGTTCACAGTCATCCAGCTGGTGGGCATGTTACGGGGCATTGCCTCGGGCATGCGGTACCTGGCCGAGATGAGCTATGTCCACCGTGACCTGGCTGCCCGCAACATCCTGGTCAATAGCAATCTCGTCTGCAAGGTGTCTGACTTTGGCCTTTCCCGATTCCTGGAGGAGAACTCTTCAGATCCCACCTACACAAGCTCTCTGGTAGGGCTGGGAACCAGGGGTGTGAGCTGGGTTCTTAGGGCCAGGTGGGGATGGCAGGTTGGAAAGGTGGGAGGCTGAGGGATTGGCAGCTGTGGTCCAGGGAGAGGGCGGTCAGTTCAGGAACCCTATTTCCAAGTGTCTAGGAAAAGGACAGAGTTGGGGAATTAGGGGCTTGGGGCCTGAGCAAGGGAGAAAAGCAAAGGGCAGGGGGTCAGTGTGCCTGGGCCAGTGAGTCCCTCAGCTCACCGTTTCCTGCCCCTCTGCAGGGAGGAAAGATTCCCATCCGATGGACAGCCCCTGAGGCGATTGCCTTCCGGAAGTTCACATCTGCCAGTGATGCTTGGAGTTACGGGATTGTGATGTGGGAGGTGATGTCGTTTGGGGAGCGGCCATACTGGGACATGAGCAATCAGGACGTAAGTGTCCCATGGTCACACCAAACTTTCTTGGAGTGTTCTTTCACATGGGATACAGGAGGGAGGGTGGGGGTGCCCAGAGTGTCATCACTGCTGGGTCCTTGAGCTGGAGGGGGTGGCACAAAGAAGAGTTGATTTTCATATCTGAGAGTTCGATGCAGCATATTTGGGTCACAGAAGGACACAGAGATGGAGGGCAGAATTGGGAGGTTGCACAGCTACACTATAGCCTGACAGCTGCTGGGTTGTCCAGCCACAGGGACCCTCAGCTCCGGCCAGGAGGGTTCCTGGATCTGAGATTCTGAGGGGGCTGTGGCTCCCATCCCAGCATTTGCTAAGTCACCATCTCCTTAGGGCCCTTAGCATTTTCCTTTTTCCTGGACTGCTTCACCCAGCGCTTCTCTCCATCCTTCCAGGTGATCAATGCCATCGAACAGGACTACCGGCTGCCCCCGCCCCCAGACTGCCCCACCTCCCTCCACCAGCTCATGCTGGACTGCTGGCAGAAGGACCGCAACGCCCGGCCCCGCTTCCCCCAGGTGGTCAGCGCCCTCGACAAGATGATCCGGAACCCTGCCAGCCTCAAAATCGTGGCCAGGGAGAATGGCGGGTGAGGACTCCAGAGAATGGGCCCTGCTGTCTGCAAACCACCTGCGAGCCACCCTCCCTACCCAGAAGTACCCATCCCTTTGGTGATAGTGGGATGATCTCTGTTCGCCTCTGCAAGGCTGAGCTCAGCTTCTCAGCCCTGACTCAGGCCTGGGACTCAGCATTCCTCCCCATCCTTGCCCCCCAGGGCCTCACACCCGCTCCTGGATCAGCGGCAGCCTCACTACTCAGCTTTTGGCTCTGTGGGCGAGTGGCTTCGAGCCATCAAGATGGGAAGATACGAAGAAAGTTTTGCAGCTGCTGGGTTTGGCTCCTTCGAGCTGGTCAGCCAGATCTCCGCGGAGTAAGTGGCGGCAGGAGCTGAGGGGGCCACAGGGATTGCAGAGCAGCCAGAGGGGCTCCTGGGAGCAGTGAGTGTGGGGGCCAGAGTCCAGGCCTTTGGAATCAACTTCTGGTGCCAACTCTGTTTCCTCAGAGAGGCGACCCTAAGGATGTTGCTCTGCGCCATGCCCGTAAGAGCCCCGAGCAGTGACAGCCCCTGGGGCTAAGAACCCGGGGCTCCAGGGCTAGTGTGTCCACCTCACCTCCTCCCACCATCCCAGCCCTGCGCCATCTCCTTGGAGACTCACGATCTGTCACAATCTGTATCTATCTTTGCACCTCTATCTGCATGCCTCTATCTGCATTCCAGACCCGGCTCTCACATTAACAACGTGTCAACTCTGGTTCTGTTTTCCCACCCATAAAAGGAGAACACTGGACTCGGTTTTGGAGATCCTTTCCAGCTTTAACGTTAAATGGTTTTATGATTCCTTCGCCTCCCAAATGCTGTTTATCCCTGCTTGGCCTCCGTCTGGTACCCCTCCTTCTGCCTCCCCATTTCTCTCCAGAGGTCTCCTCTCACCTCGGGTTGAATAGCAGAAGTAGAAGGACTAGAAATCTGGAACCAGAACCAGAGGATCACTGGCCAGTCTGCCCCGTGGGGCCTGGGCACTCCTCTCCTTGACTCGGCCCAGCCTCTCCTGCACACAGGGTCCTCCTCTCCCTCCTCTGTCCCTGTAACTCAGTCTCCAGATGTGAGCAGCCCCAGGTCCTCTCCATGCAGCTCTAACCCTCTCTCTTTGGCCTTTTCTTTCTCACTTCTCCTTCCCCTCCATCTGTGTGGCTTTTTCCCCCAGCCTCATTTTGTTGGCTTTTTTCTCTCTCTTTCCTCCCCTTCCCAGAGCCTCCAAGCCAGCCTCCCTCCCCCGACACACACTGCAGCTGCGCAGAACACCAGCCTTTCTGGCTCCTAAATTCTCCAGAAACTGCCCAGCAACTGCCGATGCCAGTTCCCCTGTTCCACTGGCCTTCCTGATTGGCTAACAGGCCTGACTGGAGTGTGGGGACCCTCTGCCTCACTGGGCTCTCTGTTCTTCCACAGGGACCTGCTCCGAATCGGAGTCACTCTGGCAGGACACCAGAAGAAAATCTTGGCCAGTGTCCAGCACATGAAGTCCCAGGCCAAGCCCGGATCCCCAGGCGCGACAGGAGGACCAACCCCGCAATACTGACCTGCAGGAACTCCCCACCCCAGGGACATGGCCTCCCCTTCTTCCTGGGGCAGAGTGGGGACTCACAGAGTCCCACATCCCTGTGCCCCACTGGATTGCACTTTGAACTCATGGGGTGGGGAGTTGGCAATTTGCAGAGACAGGATTTGGGGGTTCTGCCATATGGGAGTGTAGAAATCACCCCCCACACACACCTTGGTGGGTAACCCCAGACCAAGGGTGAGGGTGCCTTTCCCTCAGGACTGGGTGTGACCAGAGGGGAAGGAAGGGCCCATAATCTCCTAACCTCCCCAGAGGGCTCCCCAGGTGCTCCCCCACCTTGACGGGTGTGTTCCTGCAGACCAAAGAGAGGGTGACAACTCCAGGGTGGAGCCTGTCCCAGGAGGCAGGAAGGGGTGTCGTGACCCAGTGACAAAATCATTGGGCTTTGATGTCCCAGCTTGCTGCTTTTGCCACCAAACTCAATCATGTTTCCTTTGTAAATGCCCCTCCCCATCTGCTGCCTTCATATTGAAGGTTTTTGAGTTTTGTTTTTGGTCTTATCCCCGTCTCCCCCAACCCCCAGACCTTTTGTTTTGTTTTTTCTACGGTCCTTGTCATAACTTTTTGTGTTGGAGGTCACCTGTTTTGCTATTGCCTCCTTTGCCCAAGTTGAAACAGGGACCAGTCCTTGTGTCTTTCCAGAACAGTGCCTTGATTGCATCACGACCCCAGACATTCCCCTGCCCCTCCCCCCCCAGCCTCCCAAGCTGTGTCTGGGGTGGTTGTGTGGGTGGGTAGTGAAAGGGGCAGTGAGGTGGTGGTGGAAACCAGAGTCAAACGTCAAACGTCGGTGCTTGGAGGGTTCTTAAATTATATTTAAAAAAATAACTTTTTGTATAAATAAAAGAAAATGGAAAGTGTCCCAGCTCTGGGGGTGATTGGGAACCAGAATGGACCAGATCCTGAGGAGAGTGGGGTCTGGGTCTGGGGGGCTTTATGGCCCACTGAGAGGGGTCGGGGGTCTGGGGACAGCAAGGCTTGGGGGGGCATGGTTCTGGGCCCCAAGGCGTGTTTGAGGTGGGGGTGGGGGCCTGGGAGATGAGTCACTGGCAGCTGCTCCTAACGGCTCCAGCTGGCTCTGCCAAGAGCCTGGGGCACCTCCGGGTGGGGCTGCCTCCCCCCACCTCCCTTAGCAGAGGCTGGGGGCTGTGGGAGGGAAGGGAGACTTGAGCTGTTAGCCCCTCCCTGCAGCCCCCTTTTTAGAGGAGGGAGGGGCACAGGCTGGGGTAGGGGATCCAGTCATGAAGAAGACAGATGTGGGCCAGATGTTGACAGCTGGGGCTGGTTTAGAGGCTGTGGGGGAGGGGGAGAGTGGGGAGAGGCAGGAGGGGACCCCACACGTGTACACACACACACACACACACACACACACACACACACACACACACGCTGGGCTGGGGCTGCGAGGACAATTCCCCCATTCAAGATGCTGCCCAGGCAGGTTCTCCTGGGAAGCCTCCTGGGAAGGGGAGGGGGAGCCTCCTGAGTGTCACACATACATCACCCCCACCCCCACTCCAGCTTCTCCCTTCCCAACAGGAAGATGAGGATGGGCTCAGTCCCCAGCTCCAACTACCCGGTTTTCTTTCCCGCCATCTTTGTAGTTTCCTTCTTTTCTCCCCGTGTCTGCCCTCCCTCTGGGACACCTGCAGGGGCAGGCCTGGTTTAGCTGGAGGAGCTTTTCCATTTCTGCACCTCAGTTGCCCCCTGCTGTTGTATGTGGGTCAGTGCGGGAGTGCCCCAGTTCATAGGTTGGGGCCCTCCTGGCCCAGAGAGCCTTGGGCAGTGACCTTGTTCCCATTCCTACCTCTATGACCCTCTAATGGAGTCCCCAGAACTCCTGAGTCCTGTCCCCTCTCCCATGGTGATGTAGCACCCATGTGTTGCTCTCCATAGGCGGTGGCAGGACTCAGAGGAAGGGGTGGAAGAAGGGGTGTGTGCAGAGGGTGTGGGCCCAGGCCCACCCTTTCCCCTGCTCACCAGACATCGGACCAGAGAAGGTGAATTAGAGAGCTGGTGAGGGGAGGATGGAGGGCGGGGGGCAGTGCCGAGACTGAGAACGGAGGCAAATGGTAAATAAAAATGGCGAGGGGAGAGAGTCAGGGCAGGTGGGCCGCAGAGGCCCCGTGATGCCCAGCTCTGGAGGCTGCCTGAGCCTTCCTGTCATGCGCAGCCCCTCTACAGGAAGGTGAACTCCTGCTGGGCAGGGTGGCCTGGCCAGGGGCACCTCTCCCTTCCTGGGCCCCTTTCCTCCGGCAGAGGTGGCCATCTCCGAGGATGAGTGCAGAGTAACAATGCCTTTCTAGGACCCGGTATCCTGCCTGCTTTGACATCCCCAAACCCATGTCCCTTTTCCCTTTGGGCCCTACATCCTGACCCTCCCCTGCTCCCTTGGCAGCCTTTGTTTCTTAGAGCCCAAGCAAGATGTCCCAGGCCCTTCCCCAGGCAAGGACCTGCCTGACCCTGGGGGAGGGACGGGGTGTTTGCACCATCGCCTCAGGCTGGGGCAAGTGGGTCTGGCTACTTGACAGAGGCCAGCCTGCCCCCACCCCTCCCTCAGCTCCCATAGTGACCCCTAGGCTGTTTTGGGAAATGGACAAATGTAGGGTGGGCAGCTCTCCAGAGGGTCATGGGCTGGGTTGCCCTTTGGAAAAAGCCACATTCCCCATCATTAGCTTCTACCCAGCAATTCATCTCATCACCAGAAATGTAAAACTCAGTCACCTTACACTACTCTTGGCACAGCGCTCAGAGGCAACTTCATTTCCTCTAAGAATGAGGGCTCCTGGGGCGAAGTGTTTTCTCCTGCATCAGAAGCCAGGGGTCACAGCCCACCCTTCATCTTCCTGCCTCCCTGCCCTCTGCTCGCCTGTGATGGCTACCCCCGGGCTGAGTGGGTGCCAGTGTGGCTTCCTCTCAGGGACAGCCTCCTGCAGCCCCAGCCCTAGGCTCTGTCGCCTTCATATTTCTCCCCTAAGAACCCCCTCACAGACCCAGCTTCCTCTACCATAACCACGTGGAAATCCACACCTCAAAAATAAATATTTTTATTTTAACTCCTTGTTTGAAGACAACTCAAAACTGAGTGACTTTGAAGGCACACTCTGGAGCAATACCTGGGGAAAAAGCCAGAAAACCTGTGTTAGAGGCGGACTCACCTCCGGGCCCCTAAGGTTCTGCGCTGGGGGGTTGGTTCTCACCTGTGTCTTCTCTGGCCCCCCTGCCTCTGTTCTGGCTCCAAATCTTCTCCCTAGCAGCCATGGGGAACAGGCATGGGTCCCCAAGTGGCCCTAGGCTCCCCCTACCCTTCCTCACTCCTTCCCAACTCACCTCCACCTCCTCCTCACTCTGTAAACACACTCTCTGGTGGCGGCCAGCACTACAACCACCGCAGGCACCAACATTCCCAATAGGACGGCCACAGAGCTGGATGCTTCTGGGTGCAAAGAAAAGAAACAGGGACATGAGACAAGAAGGGGTGGGAACTGAGGAGTGGGGGAGGACCTCATCCCCCTGCATCTCTGGCTGTGCTGGTTCTCCCTCCAGGAGGCTGTCACCCCCAGGGACTCCAAGGCCTCACTGCCATCCCCCCAGCAACCCCGCCCACCCTCAGCAAACTAAAACTCCCATAAGCCTTTCTTCTTCTTCTTCTTTTTTTTTTTTTTGAGACAGAGTCTCGCTTTGTTGCCCAGGCTAGAGTGAGTGCTGTGGCATCAGCCTAGCTCACAGCAACCTCAAACTCCTGGGCTCAAGCAATCCTTCTGCCTCAGCCTCCCAAATAGCTGGGGCTACAGGCATGGGCCACCATGCCCAGCTAATTTTTTCTACATATTTTTAGTCCAATTAATTTCTTTCTATTTTTAGTAGAGACAGGGTCTCACTCTTGCTTAGGCTGGTCTCGAACTCCTGACCTTGAGTGATCCACCTGCCTCGGCCTCCCAGAGTGCTAGGATTACAGGCTTGAGTTCTTTTTTTTTTTTTTAAGGGGTAGGGGGTTGTGAGAAAGGGTGCTCAGTTGCCTTGCTTGTTTTTGTTGAGACAGTCTCTCACTGCCGCCCTGGGTAGAGTGCAGTGGCTACTGTAGCTCACTGCAACCTCTAGCTCCTCAGTACTAGGCGGTCCTCCTGCCTCAGCCTCCCAGGTTGCTGGGACTACAGGCGGGCACCACAACACCAGTCTAGGTTTTTTCTTTCTTTCTTTTTGGTAGAGACAGGGTCTCATTCTTGCTCAGGCTAGTCTCGAACTCCTGAGCTCAAGCAATCCCCCTGCCTTGGCCTCCCAGTGTCCCATAAGCCTTTTTAGGGCAATGTTCATCCAGCTGGTGCCCTAAAGCCCAGGTATCATTTCGGCCAGCATCTCTCAAAGAGCAGCCCTGGAATCACTTCCATCAGTCACCTGGGCACTTGCTGAAAATGCAAATTTCTAGGCCACTCCAGACCTACTGAATCTGACTTTCTGGGGGTGTGTCCTGGAATGTACACCACGACAAGCTGCCCCTACCCCGAGGCGAGCTAAAGCTGGAGAACCACTGTCCCCAGGCTCAAAGGAATGACAGTTTTGGACAGGGGAGAACAATGAAAGGTACTGGATAGGCACAGAGGGACACAGAAGGGGAAACAACAGCAGGGTGTGGCACATAGGTCACAGAAGGAGGGTTGGGTTCCAGAGAAGATTCCAGAGTATGCAGGTAGGAGATGGACACAGGTTCTTTGAAGACCCTTGTCCTGCTATGATCCCTATTATAATAGCATGTGTAATATAGAAATATATACGATATAATATATAGCTATTAATCATATATTACATATTGTATCTATTAATAGATATCATATCTGTAATGTATAATATATGCCTATAATATACAACATTATAATAGATTTTAAAAAATGTTTTTAGAGACAAGGTCTCACTCTATCACCCAGGCTGGAGTGCAGTGGCACCAGCATAGCTCACTGCAACCCCGAATGCCTGGGCTCAAGCGATCTTCCTGCCTCAGCCTCCTGAGTAGCTAGGACTACAGAAGCACACACCACCATGCCTGGCTTATTTTTAAAAGTTCTTCATAGAGATGGGCAGGCTCTCACTATGTTGCTTAGGCTGGTCTGGAACTCCTGGCCTCAAGCAATCCTCCCGCCTCCACCTCCCAAAGCACTGGGATTACAGGCGTGAGCACCTGGCCAACATCATACTCTATGTTAATATTATGTGTATAGAATAATTCCTTGGTGGTCGTCAGTAGGGACGGGGCTCTGAGGGTACAGGCCTGGGATGAAGCTCTCACCTGACATTTTTGGGGGTGGCAAATCCTGAGGCTCTGTGCAGAGGTCTCCCCCGTAACCAAGTTCACACTGGCAGGTGAAGCTGGCTCCTTGCTCCTGACACCGTCCATCATTCTGACAGGGGTTCTGTAGACACGGGCTTTCTGCGAGGATGGAGGGGCTTCTGAGAGAGGGACATCAATGTGGAAGAGTCCCAGGCAGAGGACAGAGAGGGATGATCCTTGGTCCAGGGGCGCCCCAGCTTGGAGGCTGCTTGGAGCCGACCAGGTTGCAGGCTCACCTCGGAAGCAGCCCCGGGTGAGGTTCCCAAGGGTGCAGATCTCCCCTGCGCTGCAGCTAAAGGGCTTGCACAGCAAGGTCCTGGCGCTGGCACAGGTGCAGCGCTGAGAGCAGTCCTCAGTCACAAAGCTGTCTCCCTGCTAGAAATGGGGTAGGGCCGGGAGGAGAAGTTCTGGTGTCCAGCCCCAGCCTGGCTGTCCCTTGCACCTCTGCCCCTCAGGCCTCCCATTGCCAGCCACACCTGGTAATAGATGCCATTGCTGGTGCAGCCGCAGTGGGCCAGAGGGAGGCTCTGAGTGCCACTGTAGATGTAGCCTGGGATGCTGGCACAGCCCTCCACGCAAGGGCCCTCACAGTCCCCATGGTCCCCCAGGTTGGCACAGGACGCTGGGCAGGGCGTCATACAGCTCTGATACATGGTATTGGCTGGACACGCCAGGGCTGAGGGGACAAAAGTCATAGTCAGAAACTGGCTGGTGCTGGGGCCAGCCAAAGAGGGACAAGGTCACCCAATAGAACTCAGAGCTGATATAGGCGGGTGAGCCAGATGCGTGGACCGGCTTTGTCGTTGGAGAGTCTTTGTGTCTGAGCCACCGGAACATCTGAAGGAACTAGGTGAGCAAAGGTGGGCCGTGGCAGGAAGGAGCGGGATGTGGGGACCGGGTTGGGGAAGCTCCCGTATGGGGCAGAGAATGGGTCAGGCTGGAGGACGTGTCAACTTGGACATGGTGAGCGTTGAGGGATGGAGGGACCAAGACAGGAAGCCCATGGTGAGGCAAGTGTGGGGACAGAGGTGAGCAGAGGCAGATGGCAGAGGGCTGGAGGCCAGCACAGGGAGGGGCAGCGCCTCACCACAGTGGGTGTCGTCCCGCCAGCCGGCCAGGGTCGCACCTGCCTCCTGGCAAAGGATGGCATAGGCGCTGAGGACCTGGCAGCGCAGCTCCTCTTGTTCCCTGGGGTCCCCGGCAGAGCACAGATCAAGCACACAGTGCCTGGGGCGGAGGAAGGGGCTGTCAGGGGCCTGGCAAGAAGACCCGGCCCTGCAGGGAGCCCCTCAACAGAAAGGCATCAGGCTCTGTCCAGGGAGGGTCACAAGGGAATGAGGCCACAGGGAGAAAGGAGATGTGAACCCGGCGGAGCACGGGGAGGGGAGCAGAGCAGGCACCTGGGCCATTCCCGCAGTCCTGAGCCCCTGACTCACTCCTGGAAGGGCTCTGGGGCCACAGTCTGGTGACAGGCAGCAAAGGGGCCCAGGGGGTCCACAAGCACCCTGCAGGCCTGGGTGCTGTTGATGAGCGCCAGCTGCTCCGGGCTGCATGCTGCCACATGGAAGCCCACCGCTGCTCCTCCATTGCCCTCCTCCTCTGGTAAGGCCCTGGAGCAGGCCAGTGAGGAAGGTGACATGAGGGAGGAAGAACACAGGGAAGGGAGACAGGGCGGGGCGGGCACAGACTGGGACTGCCACAGCAGGTGTCCCCACAGCAGTCAGGGGGAGAAAAAAGGACAGAATTAGACAGTAGAGGCCAATCTCCCTGCACTAAAGGACCAGAGGGTGATCACCTCAGCCCCAGGCTCTCACCTTGGGAAGCGGAGGAACGAGTCCCCCGTCTTCACCTCCCAGCTGTTGCCGAAAGTGTTGAGGTTCTGGGTGAGGGCACCATTGGGCAGCATCAGCTCGTTCTTGTGGTTCTTGTCATAGTTCCCGCACAGGCCGCGCACGAGCCCCTGGTACATGCTAGGCAGGGAGACCACTGCAGGAGGAAGGGGGAGCCCAGGAGTGAGACTCCCTGCGCCCAGCTCTCTTCCTGCTTTCACTCCACCTCCTCCTGGACCCCCTCTGGAGCTGGGTGCCCTATTCCCAGGCAGGGGTCCTCTCACCACCATTTGCCTGTCTAAGATGTGGTTTTCCCTCCTCCATCCCAGAAATGTCCCTTCTGCTCCCTTTTCCCTCGCTCCACAACCTGCGCTGCGCCTTCCATCAAAGCTGACGACCAGCTCAAAGTCGGTGACCAGATATAGCCGTTGGCCCCGCAGGGTGACCCACAGGTGCTCGTTGGGCCTATAGGGGATGGCCATCTTCTGGTCGTTGACCTGGAGAGGAAAGACAGAGTCACAGGGAGTGTTCAATCAGCCTGTCCTGCTGCTGTTTTTGCCCGGGCCCTTTTCACTCGTGTCTTCATACCGCTCCATGAGGTCATCTAGTGCAGTGAGATACCCCAGTGGGCTTTGCTGTCCCACGTGGTAGAGCCTCCCTGGGGTCTGCTCCCTTGGCAGCCCGGGCCCCTCCTTTGCAAAAAGTGGCACAGTGGGAGCCCTGGTCCTTCTTCAGCCCAGCTTGACCTTTGTACCGCATGCTCTGTCCTCCTTCTCTCCTCCCCTGGTCCCCCCAGCCCCTGCCTGCCCCCATGAAGCAAGCCTGGTGCTGACTCTGACTTTACAACCAGCCTGCCCCTGCCAGGAACTTCCCGGGGAACGGCGAGCCCTGGCTTCTCCTGCTCCTGGTGGCATCCCACGGCCCAGCCTGCCTTCCCACACCTGCCAGGCTCTGCCCCTGCTCTCACCACAAGCTGCAGGCCAGCTTGGAGCTGGACTTTGTAGCCATAGACGATCGTAATCACTTCATGCAGGACAATGGGGCTCCAGGGCTGGTGCATCTTGTTGCGCCCCTCCACGAGCAGGCGTTCCACCCCCTCAGGGAGCACATCTACCGTCTTGATCAGAATGTAGGTCATGCGGCCCATGAAGCGGTAGCTGAGGTGGTCAAACGTGTGGTAATTGGGGTCCCCGAAGACTGAGCATTGTTCCAACTCTGCTGAGAAGGGCGAACACTGAGAAGGGACCCTGCCTGGATATAACAGTACCCAGAATCCCTCCTCCTTAAGCCCGGGCTCCCTAGATCTTTGAGCTTCAACTTTTTCCCTCTCCTGGCCTGATTAAAAACCTTAGTGGATCTCCTGGTCCAGTCCCTTTTTCCTCAAGGACCTCCTTGAGGAAGGGGGTCCAAGAGAGGATCAGTAAGTGGCACATGGCCACAGGGTTGGCAAGAGCCAGAATAAGCCAGGCCCCCAACTCCAGCTGCTCACCCTGCCTGAGCCCCTTCTTGCCCTGCCTCTCATGCCACCTCAGCCCTGGCTCCGGGCAGCCCCCTGCCTTCTCCCCAGTGGCTCCCCTTACTGTCAGGTGCGCAGATGTTATTGCTGTGGTCAGAGCTGGGCTGGCAGTGGGACCCGGAGGGGCATCGGAAGGCCCGGCACTGAATGGCTCCTCCCATGCAGACACAGCTGTCTGTGCAGCCACTGGAGATCCAGGTCTTGCCCGGCTGTAGAAGCCCCAAGGAGAGAAAGGAAGGAGGGAAGGGCTGATTCTCCTTCTCACCCTGGCAACGTTAGCTCACTGTCTGAATGGCTTAACAGGCACTGGCCAGAGGCAGTAACAGTGCCATTTGAATCTGTGTGTCCCTGTGTCTCACCAAAAGGTACTGTGCTTGACGTTTCAGATGTGCTGCTGTTTAGGAGGTATTACCGGACCCATTTTACAGACGAGGAAACTGAGATAATAGAGGTCACCTGACTCATCAGAGATACAATCAGGATTCAAACCCAGGTCAGCCTGTGCCAAGACCGTGCTCTTCCAGCTATACCATGCTGTGTCTCCGTTGTGTGGATTCCTCAGATCCAAAGCCCAAACAATGCACCCCCAACCCTGGGCTGGCTGGAGATCACTGTGCTGCTTCACACCACCCTTCACATCTCAAGGCCAACCACAGAGACACGGGTGTCCCAGACTAAAAGAGGCTAAGGAAAGAAGAAAATGCCATCCCTGAGGTGTGTTGACCCCAATCCCATTTCCCATGCCCACTCACAGGGATGAAGCCGCCATGGGCATCCTTGCAGCCACACTGACTTCTGGGCACACACTTGTCCTCATTCAGCACATAGCCTGGCTGACAAATGCAGCCCTCTGCACAGGTGGAGGGGACTTTGACACCCTCACACCGGCCATCCAGGTCCCAGCAGGAAGGTGAGCAGGGGGGAAGGCAGGTGGTGTAGCTGCTCTGATCAGGGCATTCCAGAGCTGCAGGGTGGAGGGGAGAGCAGGTAAGTGGAGAGGGCCAGAGGGGGCCAAGGTGGGCAGGGGCTGTAGAAACCAGGCTACAGGTGAACAACCAACAAGGCTTGGGGCTTTTTCTTCCTTTCCTTATTCACCCAGCAAACATTTACTAAATGTAGGCTGTATGCTGGGCTCTGAGGAAAGACAGGAATAAGAATGGCTTTCCCAAGTCATCATGGGAGGCAGAGGTCAGCTGGCAACTGTAGCATGATCTTGATGTGCACAGTCAGTAAGTGTGTGACAGGCAGGTGCAATGGGAGCAGAGCAGGGAGTATTGATTCTGCTCGGGGACTTAAGAAAGGTCTTTAAGCAAAAGTAGTTGTGAACAAATGGAAATGCATACCATGTTCATGGATGGGAAGAGTCAGTAACATGGAGATGTCAGTTCTCCCTCAGTTAATTTATACATTTAATATGATCTCAATAAAATATACCAACAGGGTTTTGTTATGTGTGGTTAATAGGACAAGATGATTTCAAAATTGAGATGAAGATATAAGCAAAATAGAAAAGCCAAGAAAACTCTAAAAAAGAAAACAACAGTTGAGTAGTGAATGTCTCTACCAAGTTAAAACCCATTTTATAAATTCTCGGTGGTCACAACATTGTGTTACTGGCACATGCAGATACAGATGGACCGATGGAACAGAAGAAAAAGCCCAGATATGGATCCAAATATATATGGGAATTTAGTATATGATAAGTTGTGGCATCTCAGTCATTTAATAATGCTGGAACATCTGGCCAGCCTTCTGGAGAAAAATAAAAACAAAATTGATTTATATCTCATTCTGCACATCAGGATAAATCCTCATGGGTCAAAAAATGTAAATATAAAAAAATGAAACCATAAAAATTCTAGAGCATAGCATGGGCAAATTCTTTTTTTGGCTTTTGTGGGGACAGCATTTGTAAGTATGGCTCAAGAGGCCATAAAGCCATAAAACAAAAATTAATATATTATTCAACCCCATAAAAATATTATTTTTCCTGCATGGAAAAAAAAAAAAAGACAAAAGATGGAAAAAAAAAAAAAGAACTGGAAAAATTTGTGTAACTCAGAGCATGATTAAAGGGCTACTTTCCATAACAGATAAAGGACTCCCATGAACTAGTTCAATAAAGACTAAAAACCCAATGGAAAAATGGCAAATGGATATGTGCAGATAGTTCACAGAAAGGGAAATGCGAATGGCTCCTAAACATACGAAAGAACTTATATCTTCACTCATAATATTAAGAAAAATATTTCCTAGATCCCCCCTTAAAAAGAAAAAAAAAAGGAAAAAAAAAAGAAAGAAAAATGCAAATGAAGACTCTTGTTATTTTTCACTTCTCAGATTGGCAAAAATCCAAAAGCTTGATGGTGTGCAGTGTTGGCAGGGCTAAGGGACAACAGGCACTCTCATACTCTCATATGAGTATGAGAATGTAAATTTTTCAACCCCTCTGGAAGGCCGTTCAGCAACATCTTTCAAAAGCACAAAAGCACACAGTAATTGACCCAACAATTTCACCTCTAGGAATTTATGTCACACATATAAAAAATCATATGTGCACAAGGTTATTCTCTATAGCATTGTTTGCAATAGCAAAAAGTTGTAAACAACGGTGAAGTCCATCAAACGGAGTGTAGTGTGGCCAGGCGCGGTGGCTCACGCTTGTAATCCTAGCACTCTGGGAGGCCAAGGCCGGAGGATCGCTCAAGGTCAGAGTTCAAAACTAGCCTGAGCAAGAGCGAGACCCCATCTCTACTAAAAATAGAAAGAAATTAATTGGCCAACTAAAAATATATATAAAAAATTAGCCTAGCATGGTGGCTCATGCCTGTAGTCCCAGTTACTGGGGAGACTGAGGCAGGGGGATCTTGAACCCAGGAGTTTGAGGTTGCTGTGAGCTAGGCTGACGCTACGGCACTCTAGCCCAGGAAACAGAGTGAGACTCTATCTCAAAAAAAAAAAAAAATTTTTTTTAAAGGAAAAACCTACAGAAGGACGCCCAGTTGTCTGCCAGGAGGGGAGAAGAAATGAACTTTTCAGGTACAACGTGAACAAAGAAAGGCAGGGAGGTGTGTGAAAATACAAGGCCTGTGAGGGGAGTGGGGTTGTTTGGTGCAGGTGAGAGAGGAGGGGCTGGGCCAGGGGAGCCAGGACAGCCCACAGGTCTGGGACATCACGGCAAGAGCTTAGACTATATCTTGCAGGCCACAGCCATGTAGGGGAGTAACCCAACCATGTCCCCTTTGGAAAAGCAGCATTGGCAAAGGGGCACATGAGAAGTAGCTGGGGAGCTGTCCTATTGAAAGGAGCACTGGCTAGGAGGTTATTGTAAACAGTCCTTGCCAGAGACGATGAGGGCAGAAATAGATCAGAAACAACCAGAAAGGAGAATGAGGGAGCTTTAAGGGAAACAGAGAGAGACACAGAATTTGGGAGCAGTTTGGGGTAACCAGAGGGGACACTCACGGCAGAAGCTGTTGTTTCTCCAGAGTGGGGGCTTGAGACCCTGACTCTGGCAGGCAGACCCAAAGGCTTGCAGAGCCTCACATAGGGCACGGTTTAGGCCTCCAAACTCACAGAGGGTGTTGGCACAGCCCACCAGGAAGGGCTTAAGGACCACATGGGAGGCACACTGGGCCCAGGCTGGAGCCTCCAGGGCTGCCTTGCATTTTTCCCGGGCCCTGTGGAGGTCAGCCTCTCTGCAGTTCCCATTCGGCTTCTCCTGCTGGTTATCTCCTTGGCAACTAGGAAGGAAAAAAAAAGTGACCAGCATAGGGATGGCCACCACCCCACCTAAGACAACGATTGGTGCTTCTGGATGACCCTGAGAGCTCTCAGGATCTCCCTGTCCGCCCTGTCTTCACACGGAAGCTGGTCTGACCTCTGGCCAACCTTCCACGCAGCCCCATCTCCCTCCATGTTTCTAACCAAAGGAAGGAAGACTCACATTTCCCCAAATAGGCTCCAGCAGCCCTGAGGCCCAAATTACACACTTTCCCCCAGGAATGTCCAGGGGCCATCCCCCCTCAAATCACACACATAAAGGAACATTCTGGGTTCCCTATCCCAGGTGAGCCCTACCATCTAGCTTCCCAGTTCCTGCTGCTATGAAAGGTACAGGATCATGAAGGGACAATTACTCTGGGTCGATGTCCTTATCTTTCCAACCCTCCATAAACTCTTGGTCGTTCCAGGCCAATTCGTCACTGGGCATCATCAGTTCATCCTCTTCCTCACCGTTGAAGTTCCCACACACGCCGCAGACCTGGATGGGCAAGAGGTGGTTTCAGTGCTGGGGAGCTCCTTGTTCACCCTAAACAGAAAGGTGCTCTCCACAGTGCTCCCCTGGGGGGACTGGCCTCTTTGGCCTGGTGGGATGTGACTGCTGCTGCCCCATAGCCAGAGGCTGCCTCCCCCGAGAACAGAGCCAGGTGTTTTCCTCGCCTTTCCGTAATAGGCTTCAGGGATTTCGATCTCTAAAAGATGACTGCCATCAAACGTGACTTGTGCTCCGATCTTAATGTTGACAATGGTGTGAATGCCACGGGAAGTGATGCTGACCCCTGGGATCTGAGAGCTCTCAGGAAGGGTGACCTGTTTGCCATTGATCTGAAGAGGAGGGCGGGGCCTGTGAGTAAGAGGCAGACCGGAGTCCTCTCCCCAGAGCTCCCTCCTCCCTCCCAGTGCTGGTCACCCCACCCAGCTCACCAGCACATGGTGGTCCTTTTGCAGAGTGATCTGGGAATTGTAGATGTCAATGTAGACCTGGTGAAGGTGGAAAGCCTCAGGTCTGCCTACCAGCTTCTTGCTCTTGGCACTGATCTTGAAGAAGGGCATGTTCATGTTGGGGTGGCACACTTTCATCAGGATGTGCGTGCAGGTGCCCGGGATAGAGTGTTTACTGCCATCGAAGCTCACGTACTGGGCTTCCCCTGAGACCCGGCACACTCCCCTACCTGGAAGGAGAAGGAAGTGTCTAAGGGATCCCCCTGTCTCTGGTGAGAACAGGGTCCCTTGGGAGGTGGTCCTGCACTAATCCTGCCTTCCAGAAAAAAGGATCTGGGAAAGGCCAGAGAGCCCCGAGAGGGAAGGAAAACAATGTTCAAGAAAAGAATCAAGGCCCAAGGGCCAGAGTGGCATGAGGCTTGGGGCTGGAAAGGGCGTGATTCTGCCAGGGAAGGATTTACAGTATCCCATCTAAGTTCATGGCCACTACCAGAGAGGGATGGGTGAACCCCATGTGCCTTTCCTGGCAGTGAGAGGTCATCATTCCTGCTGAAGCTCTTAGGTGTGACAGGGCTAAGAACCTGACCCCTAGTGCTGCGGGTGTCAGGGAGAGTGTGGGGGAGTGGAGAGAGCTGTCCTTGGTAGCTGTGGGTTCCCCGCCCAGCGCTGTGGCCCTCCTACCTGAGGCCCGGCAGCGGAGTAACCCATCCAGGGGCCAGCACATCTGGTTGGGTTTGCAGGTGGTTTGGAGGCAGGTGACATTGTTGTGGATGCTGCAGGTGCAGAGCCTGGAGCAGGTGCTCTCCATGTACCAGCTCTCCCCCACCTACGGGCGAGGCCATCAGCAGAGCCAACAGAGACTTGGAGGCTGGAGGTGGACTGAGACCCCCAGCCCCCTGCCCACCCTGGCACACTGAACTGGTTGCTGTCCTTTCTCTCAGGCTTTCTTCCTTGCCCCCAACCTGGTCTGGCCCCTTCCCTGGCACTTGGCTTGTGCAGCTGGGAAGGGCAGGGCCCCCCTGCTATCTGTCCTCTCACCAGGTGGTAGTAGCCCTTCGGGTCGATGCAGCCACACTGGCTGAAGGGCACGCAGGAAGTTCCACTCAGGACGTGGCCTTTCTGGCATTCACAGCCCTCAGCACAGGGTAGCGAGGCTGGGCAGTCCCTCGGGGCAACCAGGCTGAGGCAGGTGGCTGGGCAGGGTCTGGCACAGGGGCTGTAGCTGCTGCCGGGTGGGCACTTCAGAGCTAAGAAAAACCAGAACGTCAGGAAGAGCCGAGTGGCCTTTCCAGCTCCCTGACTTTGGGGCATCAAAAGTTCCTGCTAATATTCTTGGGCCGATGAAGGGATAAACACCCTGTGGTCTGTCCGTACAATGGACCATTATTCAGCCTTAAAAAGGAAGGACATTCTGACACACATACAACACGGATGAGCCCTGAGGACATCATGCTGGGTGAAATAAGCCAGACACAAAGGGCAAATACCCTACAATTCTGCTTATATGAGGTCCTTAGAAAAGTCAAAGCCATAGAGACAGAAAGTAGAATGGAGGTTGCCAGGGACTGAGGGGAGGTGACAGTGGGGTTTTTTATTTAATGGAGACAGAGTTTCAGCTGTGGAAGAAGTTCTGGAGGTGGACGGTGGTGATGGTTGCACAACACTTGAATGTACTTAGTATCACTGAACTGTACACTTAAAAATGGTTAGGATGGTAAATTTTGTTATGCATATTTTGCCACAATTTTTTTAAAAAAGAGATGAGATCCTGAGCAAGAGAGGGAAAAAGGGAAGAGGCCAGCCCAGATACAAGGAGAAGGACAGTAACCAAATAAAGGCAGAACGTTCTGGTGAGGGGAGGTCAGATGGAGGCGGCCCCGGTGCAGGGAGACCAGGGAGGATGGGCTGCGCATGGAGAGGAGCTGGAGTAGAGAATGAATGAAGGAAGGGAGGGAAGGAAGGAAGGAAAGGAGGGAGGGGGTGCAGAGGGCCAGGCTGCACAGGGAGAGCAGAGGAGCGGAATTTAGGGGAAGAAAGGGATGGTAGGTTCTGGAGGATTCCTCCGGGCCATGGGAGCAGGTGGTCAGGTCACTCACGGCAGAAGGTGCTGTTCCGCCAGACAGGGGCCTGGCCGGCCTGGGTGCATAGGGATGCGTAGGCCTGCAGGGAGTGGCACAGGGCTGTGGTGTCGCCTTTGGTCCCACACTGGCCACGCACGCAGCTGGCGAAGCTGGTCTGCGGGGGCACCAGCTGGTGGCACTGAGAGAAGGGTCCTGCAGGACGAGACAAGGCAGGGTGACGAAGCGAGTGAGCAGAAAGGGGCAGGAACATGTGGCTTCTCTGGGGCTAACTTGATACCCACTTCAATTAGAACCTGGATTTGTGGGGAACCCACTGCCTGAGACACACAGAAGGACCGTCAGTCGCAGCTCCCGGGAAGGTGCTTGCTGGCGAGCCCTGCATTCCCGTTCACCTTCCTCTTGAGTTCACATCTGCCTCTGGCCTCGCCCCTTCTCCTGCCCTGACCACTCCCTGCACGGGACATGTCTTACCCTGAGGGTCTGTTAAGATGGCACAGTTCTCATTCCAGCTGTCTGCCATTCTGCCCTCTCGGCAGCCGGAGGGCCTGCCCTCCGTGAGGAAGCAGCTGAAGGAGGAGAGGAGGGAAGGATGGAAACTGAGGGCCGGAGGAAGCTTCCCCCAAACTGAAGCAAAAGTGGAAGAGGAAAGCAGGGAGGGGCACAGAAGAAGAGCACAAAACGGTACCCTCAAGTAGGAAGGGCAGGAGATATAACAGGAAGGAAAAGGCTAGTTCTCAGCGGGGACTTCCCAAATGGGCTCTCCAAAGAGATCACTAAGCACAGGGGAAATCAGCAGGTTTGGACATGGAAGTTGGAACCACTTTCCATCAACTCCAATTTCCGAGGGAATAAAGGGGAGATATTGGCAGGTTTCTTGCCAGTAGGGAGTTCAGCACCGGGGCAGTGGGGACACATGGGGACACCTCCAGCTGCCCCCTTCCTTAGGCCCAGCCCCTCCTGCCTGGCTCCCCTTACCCCAGCTCACCCAGGTTCAGAGGAGTCAGACAGCTTCCAGGAGGCCCCCAGCTGGATGGAGTTTTCTGCGGGCTTCCTGTCTGGGCGCAGGTTGTCGTCCAAGCTGTTGTTGTTGTAGTTCCCTGGAGCAGGGAGCATCTAATAGAGGACCTGCCAGCAGACCAGTCCCAGGGCCACCATCTCCCCGACCAGAAAAGGCACCCTCACTCCTCACTCAATATGTCAAAGTCAACACTTTCTTTCTCTTCTGTCAATTTCCCTTAACTCCTACCCTCCTGCCCAATGTCTTCAACATTATCAGTTGACCAGCACTTAGGACACCTAATAGAGAAGTGGGGGAGAGTGGGACCAGGCCACAGGTCTGCCCATTGTCCCAGCTTCCCCAAAGGGACCCAGGGAACTCACCACACAGCCCGCAGAGCTGGCCTGCGTAGGACGAGGGCACTGTCACTTCCACCAAGTGGACCCCGTCATAGCGAATCTGGAGCCCAAAGTTTGTGTAGAGGACGACAAAGGAGCCACTGAGCCTCAGGGTCACCTGACCTTTCAAAGGCCACACAGGTAGGGCCACCCGATGGCCGTTTAGCTGCAGAGGTGGGGAGGACATAGAAGGAAGAGTCAGGAAGGAACATGGGACAAACACACAACGGGAGCAGAAACCTGGGAGCAGCGGGTGGGGAACAGGTGTTTCCCAGAGGGGGGAGGGAGTCCAAAGGAGGTGGAGCTGGGGGTGCTTCAGGGCACCCCAGGAGCCCTAAGAAGCCAGACAGGCAGCACAGGGACAAGGAGTAGCAGAGGAGAGAGGCTGAGCAGGCTGGGGGGAGGGTCTGGATCGGGGGAGGCACACACCATGACCTTGCAGCCTTTGAGCAGTGAGATCCGGTGGCCGAAGACCTGCACATGGACAGCTTTCACGAAGGAGGCCTCCAGGATCCCCCCGCGGTTCTCGTTGCTGGTACTCACAACAAAATAGTTCTCTTGGAGCCTGGACCAGCAAGGCTTGCTAAGGATGTAGGTGCAGGTGCCCATGAAGTGGTGCAGGGCTCCGTCGAACGTCAGGTAGTGGGGGTCACCCGAGGCAGCGCAGGTGGCAGCCCCTGGGGAGGAGAGGATGGCATTCACAGCCCCACTGCTCCACACCCTGGAAGCCCTGACCCAAGGCTGTCACCTTGGCGCACCCATGTAGGGATGGGATGGTCCCCACGGCCCATCCATGTCAAGGAGGAAGTCTCCCCTCCCCAACTCCACTCTCTGAGTCCTTGAAGATGCTGCCCCTGCTCCAGGCAACTGCTTCCCGGCCCCTGCTTGAGCCCAGCTCTCTGGGGAGGCTGCTTTGGGCAGGGCCATCCCCTTACTTGAGGTCAGCTGGGCAGCCCCTGGCTCACCTTCCACCTGACCGCTCACCTTGGGCATGGCAGCCATAGATGCCGTCCTGATGGCCACAGGTCTCCTGGGCCTTACACGTCCAGGGATAGCAGCGAATTCTGTTGTTGTTTTTACAGACACAGAGCTGCATGCATCCTGGCTTGTACCACTTCTCCCCAACCTGGGGGAAGGGAGACAGGAAGGGAGGGAAGCAGTGTTTCCCAGGTTCTGACACCAGAGCCCACAGAGCTGTTCAGTTGGCCTGCCCATGAGAGCACCCTGTCTTCCCGAAGCTCCACAATCAGCTGCAAAACGCTGGCATTCAGTCACCAATTCAGTCACTTTATCAGGAGTTTGTCAACTACTTCAGCAAGGTTTTTATTTATCTGTCTGTATTGTGCTAAGTATCAGGGACTCAGGAGTGCACTCGATGGACAATGTCCCTGTGCTCATGGCACTCACAATCCAGTGGGGGGCAGCAAACACGTGTACTAATAAATGACTATGCTCCAACACCACGTGCTCCCAAATCCAGCCATGGGGGCACCCACCAGGGACACAGACAATAAACACTTCCTACGAAGAGGCTTTCTGATTTTGCTTATCAGGGAGGCTTCAAGGAGGAGGGAGCATTTCAACAGGCTTCAAAGGAGGTGAAGGATTTGTAAAAGAAAATAAAAAATCTCACGACTATCCCCCCAACTCCCTATACAAAAAGGAGGTAAAGGCCTCAGGCCCCTGAGAAGGGCTGGCCCCACAGATCATTCATGAAGGAAATTCCTTGCTGGCCTCCCATACCAAGCACATGCAAATTGTGACTTTAGGTCTGTAGGCCAAGTCTAGCTCCTACAACTAAAGTCTGTTCGATTCCTGCTAACAATGAATTACAAATTTACCTGCCCAGGTGCGGAACAAAGTCAGGATCAAGCACTCTTCCCCCTAAGCAGGGACATCTGCATAACTGATGTTTCCTTCCCTCCCCTTTTCTCTTACATTCGCCTTATCTAATGTAAAATGTAGATTTTCCTGGGTCTCACAAGCATATAACCATTTTGTCTCACTACCCCAGCCCCTGCTTTTTTTCTTCCTATTTTCTATGCCCTACTCCCCTTAAATACTGCAAATTCCAAATTCTCCTTCTGAAAACAGGCAAAGATTTGTCTGCGGTTTGTATTTTTCCCAGGCTCGTCCTCAACTTCAGCTTAATAAACCTCCATTGATGGAGATCTTTGCCTCAGGCACTTATTTGGGTGGACAGATTCCAATGGGCCAAGGTGGCTGGGCGGCAGAGCGGGAGGACAGACGGGGCTGGCGCAGAGGCGGGGAGGAGAGGGAGGAGGAGAGTCCGGCCCGGAAAAAGAGCGCTGGGCAGCCCAGCCTAGACTAAGCCGAAGGGGCAGAGAGCCCGGAGGATGTCAGGTGGAGAGTCAGGGGCGCACTGGTGCCACTGCCAGGCCCTGGGAGAGAGCCCATCAAAGAAAGAAGAAAGAAGCGCCACAGACAAGGGTCTGGCTCCAAATGCTGCCTCTGAGAAGTGGGAGCCCAGGAAGGGCCAAGTTCCTTCAGCTGAGAAAGGGCCCCTGGGTCAAGAGAAGACAGTGTTTGGAAGGAGTGCAGGTGACACAGAGGTCCTCATGCCTTCAGAGGACAGAAACTTTGGGCAAAATGATTCAGTGAAGTGATGGCAGAAAGGGGCAGCAGGAATGGTGGGAGGGGACAGAACTGGGGGTCTCAGGCTCTGTGAGGCAGTGTGGGAAGTAACTGTGCCGGGATCTGCAGAGAGTGGTGGGGGTGAGGACTTAGCAGGGAAGGACCAGAGCTGAAGAAAGAGAAAGGGAAATTTGATCCCCACCAAAATTTCCTTCATCCTAGCCCTAAACCCTGGGCTCCTCCTGCCTAGCCCAAGCCTTCTCACTCCTGCCTCTCGCCCTCACTTGGGGCTGTTTTGCAAGAGGGAGCGAGGCCTTCCGGCTGAGAGGTCCCCCCAGCCGCTCACCTTGAAGTAGCTCCCACTGGAGTCGAGGCACCCACACTGGGATCGGGGGACGCAGTCGAGACCGCTGAGCACGAAGCCGGGGTTGCACTCGCAGCCCTCCACGCACCGGTCTGGACAGAACATGCCAGAGAATGCTGAATGGCAGGTGTCAGGGCACGGCTTGGCACACAGGGAGTACTTGCTGTTGGGCGGGCAGGCCAGAGCTGACGGAGGGAGAAGCTTGGGTGAGAAACAGACAGAGAAGCCAGCCGGGAGAAAAGGGAAGATGAGCACGTTCAGAAGGCACCCAGCTGGCTGATCTTGAGAAGAGAGAATGACTTCGAGAAGCTTGACAGAGGAACCCAGCTGGCTCCCAGGGCCTCTTGGAAGCTGAGCAAGCTGCCTGCTCCAAGAGGCTGTCGCTCGGATGCCAACACAGACCTGCCACGGGAGCAGATCCCTCCACGGGAAGAACAGCACAGCAGCGCTGCTGTGTAGACAAGCCCCAAGTGAGAGATCTGGGTGGAAGGCCCACCTGTGGGGTGAGATCCTAAAGCAGCTTCCCCAGATAGCTGGGCCTACCAGGGCTGGGAGGCAGCTGCAGAGCCTCCCCTCGCCTTGGGTCTGCATCATGTGCACCCGTCTGATTATTTGGGCTGCACATAAACTCATCTGCACGTGCGCTGCACAGCCCCAGGTAGCCAAGAAGCCTTTCTGAGTTTGCAAGTGACTGTCATTTTCTCGGTGGAGATTTCCAACTCTGCAAATTTTCCTGCCCCTGGTGTGGAAGTGAGGGGTTCCACCAGGTGTGCCCCAAGCCTTCACCGACCCCCTCGTCCATGTCTAAGGGGAGGGGTCCTGCATCTCTTCCCTGCTCGTTGGCACAACTCACGGCAGAACTGGGGCTCCCTCCAGGGCTTCATGGCGTAGCCGGCATCCTGGCAGCTCGTCGTCATGGCTGACATGTGAGCACACAGCATCTGCTGTAGCCCCTGGAAGTTGCACATGTCAAACATGCAGTTGTCAAAGAAGGAAATGGCCTTTAGGTGAAGCAGGCATGCCCTATGGAGAAAGGCCGAGTCAGAGGGAATGAGGGGACAGAACTTCCCGGCACCCACCTTGGAGGACCCCAGCTGCCATGCCACCCTGTGTGGCCCTGCCTGCCCCCTTCATACTCAAACGGGCCACGGGAGTCGACCAGCCGTCCACAGAACCCTGGCCCTGACATGTTGCTCTGCAAGGCTGAGTCACAGGATGGGGGACTTGCCTGGTTCTTCTGGCACCTGGAAGAGACCCACCCCACATGTCCCCAGGGCCAAGGCTCACTTCCAGCTCAGAGCCCCTCACCGAGCAGCCAGCAAGGCTGAGAGGCTCTGGCACAGCTCTGGCAGCCCCTGGAAGAGGAATTTGAGCAGCTAACCCCAAAGGAGGGGGAACAACCTGCAGTCTCAGGGTAGAGAGGAGAAAGGGACAACGTCAGTCCGTCTCACCAGGGAGGGCCGCAAGGGGACAGGAGGCCCATGGGCCCCATGGGAGGGCTCCTCACTCACTCCCTGTCCTCGTCCTCAGCCATCTGCCAACTTTTTCCCAGTTCCTCCTCATCTTGGGTTGGGTGGCCATCCGGCTTCAGGTGGTCATTGTTTATGTCACCATCATAATTTCCACATAAACCACAGAGTTTGCTAGAATAGGTCCTGGCGGGACAGAAGAGGAGTTGGCGTCAATGCAGAGAAGGGGTCTCGGCCATCAGGGGACCACAGCAGAGAAGGTGATGTGCTTGGGACCCTCTGTCCCCCCACCCGAGCCACCCATGCAGTCCTCCTCCTCCCCTCTGTGTACACCCCACTGTCCAGCCATGACAAAGCCCTGGCTGGCCCTAACACACTCCAGCTTATTCTTGAGGGTGCTGCTTGCTGTCTCCATAAAGCCTTTGTCTTGTTCTGTCCAATGGGAGCCACTCTTCCTCGGAGCATGGGATCAAGTAACTGCTTTTCTGAAGCCTCCAGAGCCCATTAGCATCTCCTAGCACATTCTCAAAGCATTGTATATACACCCTGCTATTTATCACACTGCCCTGAAACCACTTCCTCCTCCCTCCTCATCCAGACGCAGGCCTGCCACGGGAGCTGGGTGCTTCCCACCCACGGGAGGTACAGAAACGATTGAGTGGTGGTGTCTGGAACGCAAGGGGAAGAGGAGGGCAGACAGAAAGCAGTGGCAGCTGCCTGGCTGGAATGCCCCCTCACCTGGCCACACTCACAAACAGCTGCTGCTCGCCATCCCATCTCACCCACAAACCAAACTCCGTCTGCAGCTCCACAAATCGTCCACTTGCAGCGAGGAAGACGCCTTTAGAAGGTATGGATGGGAGGCTGACTTGCCGATCCCCAACCTGGACGGCAGGGCAGAAGGAGGAGACAGAGACAGATCTGGGGGTCAAGGAGGACCCCAACAGACTCCCACATCCATGACTGGAAGTCACTACATCCCCCAAAGCAGTCTAACAACCTCTTCCACCTACAGTGGTTTGGAGCTTCACCGCCACTGTTGTATATAACCCGTCCCTGGGACGGTTCTGGGGCTGGAAGAGCGACCCAGAGGAGGCCACAGCAGCCCACAGGAAGAGGCCACAGCCACGGCCCACAGGGGTGGAGGTGGAGGACAGGGCTCACCAATGTGCGTCTGCCCTTGAGCAGGGTGATGGTGGTCTCAGGCAGGGTCACATAGACTTTGTTCAGGCAGGACACGCCTTCCTGTCCCCATCCCTCATTCTTTGCTGTCACCCTGAAGAATGGATCTGGGTGGGGAGGGGGATGAAGAGAGCCCAGGGGCTTGCTCAGCACTCATTTCTGAGCACCTGCTGCTGGCAGAGCCCTGAGCCTGGCACTGCAGGGAAAGAGGGCACAGAGATACCAGCCCCACAGCTCAGGAGGGGAGGCAAGACCCAAACAGGAGCAGGGCATAACTGTCTGCCCCCTTCCAGAACAGCCTGCAGCTGCTGTGTGTCTGTCTCCCTTCCGTGCACTGGGACATGCCCCAAGGCGTTTGTGCTCCTTTACCAGTCCCTTTTACAGTGACTGTCCCTATGCAAGGAGGGCCCTCAATAAAAGCTGGCCCAGGGAGCAACTGATAAGGAGAACTATTTTAAACCACATTTCCCCAGCAGCCTGGGCCTGAGAAAGTCTTGCTTCTGGGGTGGGCGTCTCGGCCCTTACTTTACAGAAGAACTCACTCCAGTTTTGCCCCTTCCCCTATCTGCTCCCCGCCCTTTCCTGACACCCACCATGACCACACACCCAGCAGCTCTGCCTGCAGATCCACGGCCGAGTCAGGCATCTCCAGGGCCCTACCTGTTGAGTTGCCACAGGGTTGGGCCAAGATGTAGGTGCATCTGCCCATGAAGCCAAAGTGCCTCCCATCAAAGGTGACATAATGAGGGTCTCCATAGATCAAGCAGGTGGCAGCACCTGCCAAGGAGGGAGAAGGGACCAGGAGAAGCTGCCTCCACTGCCCCCCACCCTGGCTGGCTCCATACGCCCGCCCGCCTGCCCGCCTGCCCGCCTGGTGGCACACCCCAGCTCCTTTGCCCAAGCAAGGGATTGGGATCCCAGTATCATTTCCACTCTGATGGGCTGGCAGGCAGGGACAGCATAAGGGGGCTCTCACCATAGGGGTGGCATCCATACTGGCCATTTTTCAGCTGGCACAGTGTGCGTGCCCCACACCGAGAGCTCTGGCACTCGATCCGGCTGCCAGGCCAGCAGTAGCAACGTTCTGTGCAGTTGGGGCTGAACCACTCTGCCCCAGTCTGGAGACAAGGGATGCAGAGTCACAAAGCCATAGCTCTTGGGGCCCTTTCCCTTTCTCCCCAACATGCCAGAACAGAGGATGCTCTCCTGTGCAAAGACCTAAACTTGCTCATACTCTTCCTCTTCCCACCACTTACCTGATGTTCCCACCCACCACAGAACATTTGCACGTGCTGTTTGCTTATCCCAGAATGCTCTTCTCTCCCCCTTTCTAAGTCATTCCTATGCAACCAGCAGAGTTCAACTCAAAGGTGGCTTGCTCAAGAAGACTTCCTCAGCTCTGGGTACCCTTCCTTCCGAGGACTTAACCACAGTTGCACGTTATATTTATTTTTGTGATTGATCATAAGCACCCCAGGAGAGGGTCCACACCTGTCTTTACTCATCTTCTTAGCACCGAGAGTTCTTGTTCAATAAATGCATGCTGAATGAAAGAGTAAACCAAGACCCAAAGTGTCCCCTGAAAGCATTATAAGGACAAGGACCATGCCCTATTAATGGTGACCCCAATGCCAGGAGAGCAGAAAGCACTAAATAAATATTTGTTAAATGCACAAATGAATATATCATGAGTTAATATATGCCTCCCAGGGCAGAGGGAAGAGATTCTTGGTGCTGACGGATGTGACAGATCTTTCTGCCCAGGCTACGGCTGAAGCTAATCCTGACACTAACTCAGAGAGACCCAGGAGACTAGTTAAAGGGGGTTGGGAGAGGAAGTGGTCCCATAAGAGACAAGCAGGAACTCTGATGTCAGTGGGAAGAACACCTAACACCTGGAGCTGAGAAGAGGCACTGGACATTAATGGAGTGCTTAATTAATAGGTTGCATGACATTTATCATAAATTGCTAAAAATAATAATTAACACTTATTAAGTAATTACTATGTGTCCGTATCTAATTTCATCTTTACAAAGATTTTTTTTTTTTTTTGAGACAGAGTCTCAATCTGTTGCCCGGGCTAGAGTGCCCTGGCGCCAATCTAGCTCACAGCAACCTCAAACTCCTGGGCTCAAGCGATCCTCCTTCCTCAGCCTCCCAAGTAGCTGGGACTACAGACACACGCTACTGTGCCCGGATAATTTTTTGTATTTTTAGTTGTTTGGCAAATTTCTTTCTATTTATAGTAGAGACGGGGTCTCGCTCTTGTTCAGGCTGGTCTCAAACTCCTGAGCTCACGTGATCCTCCCACCTCAGCCTCCCAGAGTGCTAAGATTACAGGCGTGAGCCACCGCACCCGGCCTTTACAAAGATTTTATAGGAGTTAGAAAATCTTATTGTGCACACTTTACAGATACGGAAACAGATTTAAAGAGGTAAAGAAACTTGCCCAATGTCACCCAGCACAAATGAGTGCTAGAGCCAGGATTGAAGCTCAGGTCCACCTGACTCTAGACCTGCTCTGTTCAGCACGGTGGCCACCAGCCACAAGTGGCCACTGAGCTCTTGAAACGTGGCCAGTCCAAATTGAGATATGCCGTAAGTGTAAAATACACACTGGATTTTGAAGAGTCAATATGGAAATCAAACAAAAAAAAGAATGCAAACTATCTCATGAATAATTCTCTTTTGTTTATAATATTTTAATATTTGGGATTGAGGAGATTATTGGAATTCACTTAACCTGTTTCCTTTTGGTTTTTGTGGTTTTTTTTCCCTGCGACAGGGTCTCACTCTGTCTCCCAGGCTGGAAGGCAGTGGCACAATCACAGCTCACTGCAACCTCCTCCAACTCCTGGGATCAAGTGATCCTCCTACCTCAGCCTCCTGAGTAGCTTGGGACTACAGAGGAGTGCTACCATGCCTGGCTAATTTTTTTTTTTTTTGAGACAGAGTCGCACTCTGTTGCCCCAGCTAGAGTGCCGTGGTGTCAGCCTAGCTGACAGCAACCTCAAACTCCTGGGCTCAGGCGATTCTCCTGCCTCAGCCTCCCGAGTAGCTGGGACTACAGGCATATGCCACCATGCCTGGCTAATTTTTTCTATATATATTTAGTTGGCCAATTAATTTCTTTCTATTTTTAGTGGAGACGGGGTCTCGCTCTTGCTCAGGCTGGTTTCAAACTCCTGACCTTGAGCGATCCACCCGCCTCGGCCTCCCAGAGTGCTAGGATTACAGGCGTGAGCCACCA
>CAUYRT010091746.1:0-41834 GCA_963574885.1 Lepilemur ruficaudatus | reverse complement strand
CATGTAGCTATCCAGTTTTCCCAGCACCATTTATTGAAAAGAGATTTTTTTCCCCAATGTATATTTTTGTCTGGTTTATCAAAGATTAGGTTACCATATGCAGATGGTTTCATCTCTGGATTCTCAGTCCTATTCCAAAGATCAATGCTTCTGTTCTTGTGCCAATACCGAACTGATTTGATTATTATTGCTTTATAGTACAACTTGAAGTCTGGAAGACTGATGCTTCCCAGTTTGTACTTTTTGCTTAAGATTGCTTTTGCTATACGAGGTCTTTTCTGGTTCCATACAAAGTGAAGAATTATTTTTTATAGATCTGTAAAGAATGATGATGGTACTTTGGTGGGGATTGCATTTATTCTGTAGATCACTTTAGGTAATATTGACATTTTAATGATATTGATTCTACCAATCCATGAACAAGGTAGATTTTTCCATCTTTTTCCATCTTCTACAATTTCTTTTTTTAGCATTTCGTAGTTCTCCTTGTATAAGTCTTTCATATCTTTTGTTAAGTATATTTCTAGGTATTTAATTTTCTTTGGGGCTATAGTAAAAGGTATTGCATTTTTTATTTGAGTTTTGGCTTGACTGTTATTGGTGTGTCAAGAGGCAAATGAATGCCTCTGATTTGTGTATATTGATTTTATAACCTGAGACTTTACCAAATTCATTTATCAAATCTAGTAGGAGTCTCTTGGACGAATCCATCGGGTTTTCTAGCTATAATATCATCGGCAAAGAGCGGGAGTTTGATCTCATCTGCCCCCACTTGGATGCCCTTAATACCCCTCTCTTGTCTGATTGCTATAGCTAGGACTTTGAGCACTATGTTGAATAGAAGAGGAGATAATGGGCATCCTTGTCTAGTTCCAGTTCAAAGTGGGAATGGTTTCAATTTTTCCACATTCAGTATGATACTGGCTGTGGGTTTGTCATAAATGGACTTGATAATTTTAAGGTATGAGCCGCCTGTGCCTATAAAAAACTTTTTTTAAGAGTTTTTATCATAAAGGTGTGTTGGACCTTGTCAAATGCTTTTTCTGCATCTATTGAGAGAATCAGATGGTCTTTGTTCTTGTTTTTGTTTATGAGGCGAATTGCATTTATAGATTTGTGTATGTTGAACCAGATTTGCATCCCTGGAAGAAAGCCCACCTGGTCATGGTGAATTATTTTTTTGATGTGCTACTGAATTCTATTTGGTAAAATTTTATTTAGGATTTTTGTATCTATATTCATGAGGGATATTGTTCTGCAATTTTCTTTTTTTGTTGCGTCCTTTCCTGGCTTTGGTATCAAGGTGATATCGGCTTCGTAGAATGAGTTAGGAAGGATACCATCCTTCTCAATGTTGTGGAATAATTTCTGTAGTATAGGTATGAGTTCTTCTTTGTATGTTTGGTAAAACTCTGAAGTGTAGCCATCTGGTCCGGGACTTTTCCGTTTTGGGAGGTTATTAATTACTGCTCCAATTTCTGAGCTTGAGATTGGTCTATTCAGTAATTCTGTTACCTCCTGAGTGAACTTAGGGAGGTTGTATGTTTCCAGGAATTTGTCCATTTCATCCTGTTATGTAGTTTGTGGGCATATAGGTTTTTATAGTAATCAAAAATAATGTTTTGTATTTCTGTGGTGTCTGTTGTGACCTCTCCTTTTTCATTTCTAATTGAGTTTATTAGAGTCCTTTCCCTTTTGAGTTGTTGTCAATCTAGCATGAGGGCTATCAATTTTGTTTATCTTTTGGAAAAACCAGCTTCTGGTTTTGTTGATCTTCCATATCATTCTCTTGTTCTCAATTTCATTTAGTTCTGCTCTGATCTTAGTTATTTGTTTTCTTCAAGGATTGGAATTGGTTTCTTCTTTTTCCAATTCCTTGAGTCTATTCATTAGGTTGCCTTCTGTTTTTTGGATGTGAGCATTTATTGCTATTAGTTTTCCTCTCAGGTATGCTTTTGCTGTGTCCCACAGGTTTTGGTAACTTGTGTCTCCATTATCATTTAGTTCAAAGAAACTCTTGATTTCCCTCGGAATTCCCTCCTTGACCCAATAATTTTTCAATAGTAGATTGTTCGGTTTCCATGACTTTGTGAAGCAGTGAGTGTTTCTATAGGAATTGAACTCTAATTTTATACCGCTATGGTCAGAGAAGACACATGGTATAATTTCTATTTTTTTTAATTTGTTGAGATACGATTTGCAGCCTAGTATGTGATCAATTTTGGAGAAGGTTCCATGGGCTGCTGAGAAGAATGTAAATTCAATTTTATTTGGGTGGAATGTTCTGTAGAGATCTGTCAGACGTTTTTGTTCAAGAGCGCTGTTTAAGTCCATTATTTCTTTGCTTATTTCCTGTTTGGAGGATCTATCCAGTTCATTCAGAGGAGTGTTGAAGTCCCCTGCTACTATGGTAGTATTATTTAACATGCTATTTAGATCAGACAGAGTTTGCTTTATGTAATTGGGTGCTTCTGCATTGGGTGCATAAATATTAAGAATTGTTAAATCTTCTTGTTGGATCTTCCCTCTTACCATTATAAAGTGGCCATCTTTATGCTTTTTTACTTTTGTTATTTTAAAGCTTATGTTATTTGCAAATAGTATAGCTACCCCTGCTTTCTTTTGGCTTCAGTTTGCCTGGATGATATTTTCTATCCCTTGGCCTTCAGCTGGAAGGCATCTTTGCAGGTTAGATGTGTTTCTTGTAGACAGCAGATACTAGGCTTGTGGGTTTTTATCCACTCTGCCAGTGTATGTCTCTTCAGAGGACAGTTTAAGCCATTTACATTTATTGAGAGGATTGAAATTTGAGGAAGATTTCCATTTGTATTGTTGGGTGAAGTCCTGTTGCTTTGTTTTACTCCTTGAGCCATCATGCAGTTCAAGTTCTAGCCTTTAGCTCTTTAGAGATTTTACTTTGAGGAGTACCTGTTGCCCTGTTTGGTGTGTAAGACAGGTCTGAGTACTTCCTGTAGGGCTGGTCTGGTCTTTGCAAATTCTTTCAGTGATTGATTGAGAAGGACTTTATTTCTCCCTCATAGATGAAACTTAATCTTGCCAGATAAATAATTCTAAGTTGGGCTTTATTCTGTCTTAGAAGATAGGCACCCACTCCCTTCTGGCTTGTAAGGTTTCAGTTGAGAAGTCTGCAGTTAGTCTGATAGGCTTTCCTTTGTAGTTTATTTGTTGTTTTCGTCTTGCTGCAGGAAGGTTTGCTTCTTTTCATGTTTACTTTGGTCAGCCTAGTAACCACGTGATGAGGTGATTAGCTTTTCATGTTGAGTCTCCCAGGAGTTCTGTGTGCTTCTTGTATCTGGATATCAAGATTTCTGGCCAGGCCCAGCATATTTTCCTCCAGTACTTCGTGAAATAAGTTTTCCAGCCCTTGTTAATGTTCCTCTTCCACCTCCAGGATCCCAATCAATCTGACATTCAGCTTTTTTACATAATCCCTCATTTCTTGTAAGCTTTGGTCTTGTCTCTTCTTTCTGTGTTCCCTTTCTTCCTCTGATTTGTTTAGCTCATAGGTATAATCTTCAAGCTCTGAGATTCTTTCCTCTGCATGAACCATCCTGTTCTTGAGGCTTTCTACTGTATTTTGGAGTTCTTTGACTGTTTCCTTCATTGCCAGCATTTCTGTTTGGTTTTTCTGTATTATTTTAAATTCTTTGGAGAATTTTTTTCATTCATTTCCTGAATTGTCCTTGTGGTTTCTCTATGTTGGGATTCTATTTTCTCTTCAATTCCATTGAGTTTTCTAACAATCCATATTCAGAATTCTTCCTCTGTCAATTTAATCATATCATGTAAGTTGGTGGAGACTGAGTATTTTCTTTTGGAGGTGAATTTTCTCTCTGATCCTTCATGTTTCCTGTGATCTTTCGCTGGTTCTTTTTCATCTGGGTACTTTGTCAAGGACCAGAGGTGCTGGGACTGGATTATGAACTGAATTGTGGGGTTCCAAAGGAATGATCCTTGGCAGAGCTGGGGAGATGTGCTCTGGTCCTGTATTGTCTTAGAGAAGTTTGAGCCTGTTGGATTATCTTTGACCTGATGGCTTCACCTTCTGCTTACAGAGTTTAGTGAGTTTGGTCCCCTTGCTTAGACACCTAGGAGTTAGATCACTCTTGTGAGCGTGAGTCTGCTATCAACCACTAGATTGAGGTGGGAGGCACTATGTTAGGCTATGAGTTTACTCTCTCTTTTGTTACTTGTAGTTTGCAAGGAGGAGTCAGTTATCAAGGTATTCAAAAACCTTTATATTGTACTCTAAGCCTCCAAATAGGATATACAGGTATCTCAGTCTTTGGGGAATGTCCTGCCACTCCCAAGGGTTCCTAGAGTCCTGTTACTACTTTAGATGAGATGAGAGGAGCAACAGGTATCAGTAAGCCTAAGAGAGAATACTTCAGAGGTTGCTTGATCTGTAGCTAGGGGCGAGCCGTTAATGTGTTATTCAGAAATCTTTCTTCTCTCTTGCGGAGGAGCTCCTAGTGGGGGGAGTCGATTGGTGCAATTGCTCAGGACCATGGTCAAGATTTTCCTTCCCGAACCACAGGCCCATAAGTTGGCAACAGTCTGGGTGACAAGGGTAAGCCCTTGTCTTCTGATTTTATCAGATGATCAAAACCAACCTGCTGTACCAGGGCATCTACTTTCGTTACTCCACCCCTCCAAGGATGGGGTTTATCTAGTTGGTATGAAGTGAAAACCTCTGGACTGTTGGAGGAGCCCTGCCCAAGGCCACTGAGGAACACAGATCAGAGAGTGGCCTGCCACGCTGCTCTGCTCCTGCAGAGGAGGAGTCAGGCCCTTGGGAAGGAAATACCAGTGGCCTGGTCACAGACAATGTCTGTCCGCATCCCAGGCGGGTCTCAGCCCTGAAAGCAGTCTCCCTCACCACTCCGTGCTTCCAAGACTGGGGACTGATCCTGTGGCTGGAGGACTCGGCCACCAAGTCACAGCAAGGAGGTGACCACAGGTCTCAGCTTGGATAGCAGTCTTGAAAAGCTAATACTATACCCTTTCAAGGGAGGGATCTGGCCCTTTGATACAAAACGGGCCAGCAGTGGATAATAAGTGAAGAGGAAGTAGCAGACCAGCCTCGGGTTTTAGCTTAAACGTGGCTTCTTTCACAACTCCGCTCAGGGGCGGAGTCTGTCACTCTGGCTAGAAACACCTGCCCAAGTCACAGGAAAGCGTGGGTGGTACTGTTGCCCAGGTCCCAGCTGGAAAGGTGGCCTCCTTGGCAACTCCGCCCTGCTAAGGCAGGGTCTGTTCTTTTGGCACGAAACACAGGCGTCTGGGTGGAACGAGGGACCACCCAAGTCCACCAGGCGACTCACCAAGAGAGCGCTCTCTCTCCCTTTTCTGCCCCTTCACCAGTGGAGCTTGAGCTGCCCAGTCCACCAGGCGACTCAGCCAAGCGAGCGCTCACTCTCCCTTTTCCGCCCCTTCAATAGCAAAGCCTGAGCCGCTGGCATGTACAGACCCCACAGGAGGGTTGAGAGAGAGATCGGCTTCTCTCCTTAGACCCTTCCTCCTAGTGTCAGACCTACTTGGCCGGGCTAGGGAGGGAGGGAAGTCTGAGGCTGTTGCCGGGGCTGTACACCTCAGTGTTTTTAGGCTATGGATTCTCCAAAATGGCTGTTGGCCTCCCGCTGAGAGCGTGCGCAGGAGGAGACTGAACTGCTTGTAGCTGTGCTGGGTTTGGCACGCTGACTCCAAGATCCGCCTGCTGAGCCCAGTGCTTCCCTAACACGCTGACACCCCACTAGTCAGATGCAGGGAACTGGATTCAAACCCACCGTGCTTCTATCAAATCTTCGGTGATTTCCAAGGGCAGAGCCTCCTTTATGGTGATCCCCACTCTTGTTCTGGTGGCCTCCTGAAGTGAGAGGCTTGTCACCAAGCTCTCTCCTGCAGAACCAAGAAGTGCCCGCTAGCTCTGAGCCCACCCCCAAAGGGGGTGGCCCAAAGGGACCCCAAGCAGCGCACTGGAGAGTTTAAAATGCTTTCCGCTCCTGTCTCCTCTCCGAACCACCTGGTGACCCGTGTTACCTCTTCACACTGACTTCAGGCTCTTCTCCGGCTGCATGGGTATGGAGGTCAATGAAGGAAGAGTCGTCCCGCTGTGGGACAGCACACAGTGTCCCGGCCAGCCGCTGGGTGCAGCCGCCCCGCCCTTTACCCCCAACTGTGTAACTCACACTCTTGGAGCTTTGCAGCAAATTCACTGAGTCACTTTCTTCCTTTTCCCGGCACTGCTTGTCCCTCGCTGCTTCTCTGCAGATCCACGAAGCTGATCCTGTGGGGGTGCTGTCCACTCGCGTGTTGTCCACTTTCTTCACCTCCTACTCTGAGAGCAGAGAGCCAGGAGGTCATCCCTAATCTGCCATTTTTTCCCCTCCCAGTTTGTAGTTTTAAGGCCTGTAGAAATCTGAGTTATGTTTTACTACAAAAGAATATAAAAGACATTAGTTCAAATTACAGCATAAAAAAATTTCAAAAATGACCAGTATATCCTCATAAAAAATGTTTGCGAATAATTTCTTTCTAAGCACTTACAACTAGTTACAGCTCTTCTAAAAATGCAGGAAACCGGTTTGAATTTAGTGAGAAAACCTACACTTACCATAACATGAAACGTGTTCACACTGTTCAGCACAAAGTTCGGCCCCAACTTTCACAAACTATTGCAAGTTAGAAGATACCTTGCTGCTAAATGGGAAAAAAAATTCACATTTTTTCACATCAGGGAAAATTATACTGGACTTAACAGTTTTAAATGAACAATAGTTCACAACATTAGAGAGAAATCACCTCTTGCCTCACAAATGCCAAATAAATTCTCTAGACTCCCCTCTCTGTAGAGACTGTCAGCTCCCTATCAAGGCTTGAACCTCAGTAAGCACAATTTGGGAATGAAAACACACTTCAGTATGAGAACTGGCTAGAATAGATATCTGCTGCAGGAAGCTTCCGTGATTGTTAAGCATTCTCGCAATCTTCAAGCTCCTTAAAACCCACTCCATTCCCAAGATCACTGAAAATGAAAAGAATAAATCAGATGGCCCTGACAGCAACCTTCATCATGTCAAGGCAATGTTTTAACTTGTGTCTCTTGATACTTTATCCCATTTCCTACTGACAATGTCTGCCCCACCTCTTGGAGTATTTGAGATTCTCCATATTACAAACCCTTGCTTTTTTTTTTTTAGCTTTAGGTATAACATTTACATTCTTTTGAAAAAAAATGTGTTCAGTAAATACTCTTCAAGTCCTGCACCTAATTTCCTGATGTGTAAAGCATAGAAGCTTTAGTCCCCTGGGACTAAGGCTTACTTTTGCACCCACTATTAATATTTAGGAAGGTTCCTTGACGTTTAAGTTTTCCTTTAGAGATCAGAATTCGTAAAAAAAACAAATTCAGTTGTGAAACACCTGTTACTAATTTAGAGCAAAGCTATACAACATAGCAAAACTCCATTTATTAAACTTTATCTCATGCAAACTTAAAATAATTCCAGGCCCCAATATATAGATCATGAACCTACTTAGACTCAAACATGGTAAAACAAATTTTTAAATTTTCCCGTCTTCCTAAAAGAAGTACAGATCAAATCTGTTGCCAAGGAACACAGTTTTTGACCTAGTAACAGAAAATCACTCTGGTGACCTGACACATGGCCAAGATTCTAGGACTGGAATTAAAGGCATTCTTTTGGATTCTGTCCTTTAATAATTTTCAGAGGAAAACTATCAAGAGTCTTCCAGCTCAGTAGAGATATCCATCAAAGCTTCGTGAAAATGAGCTGGTTTGAAGACCTTGGTAAGGTTCAATGAATTCAGCAGGCCAAAGGGGTTAGTTTTTCATTGATGGAGCTCTCACCACTCACTGGTTTTGTGCCAGTTGTCCGTAGCCTCCTCTCCCAGCATCACAGTCTTGCCGATCCTCATCTCGTACCTGGCCCCCAGATCCCCACGTCCGTACTGCCTGCCCTCCTTAAAGCCTGCATCCCAATCCGTGCGAATGATCCGGTCATCCAGGCAAGTTCCACTTATGTACTGCATGGCATTTTCTGCATCTACTTTTGAACAGTATTCCACAAAACGGAATCCACATGCTATTTTTTTCATTTTATCTAGACCCATAATGGTTTTCTTTATGTCACCGCTTTTGTTGAAGAGTTCATAGATTTGTTCTTCAGTTGTGTAAAAGGAAAGATGTCTGACATACAATGTACAGCTTGTCTTCAGTAATTTTTCATGTTCTTCATTGTCACCCCGGAAGTGCTGGTCCCAGTACTGGCTCAGCTCCACGTGGGAGTCTCTGGGCAGCGCCTTCAGGCCACCCGACATACTGCGGAGAGGTGGATGAGGACACGGCGACTCCAGGAACAACCCTTGTTATCCCTTCTGTTCTTTATGTTTCCTGAGAGTGGTAAAGGTCTTTGTCATTTCTTTGGCCAGACGTTTAATGTCCCTTTCATTCTGGAGATTTATGTCTTTCAACTCTAGAAAAGATTTCTGTTACTCCTTAGATAATTTCCTTTCCTCATTTTCACTATTCTTTCTTTTTAGAACTATTATTTCTCATATGTTGGACCTCCTGGATTAACTCTTTAGTTTTTCTTTTTTCTTTTTTTTCCTTTTTCCAGGTTTCCATCATTCTTTTTATCTTGTTCTGTCTTCTGGAAAAATTCCCACTTTTATTTCCAAAACTTCGTACTGAATTCTTATTTCTGCTGATATATTTTTAATATTTGAGATGGTTTCATTTAAGCCATTTTTCCTGTTTCGAGGATTCACAAATGTTTCTGTGGATGTTTGTTTTTTTTTTTTTCTTTTTAAAGTTTTCTGCTCCCTACATGTCTCTGTTTCTTCCACGTTCTTTGTGTTTCCATTTTGGGGTTTTGTCTTTCATGTCATAGTTTTGCTCAAATGTCTGGTGATCTTTGATTCTCCATATTTAAGGATAGGGCTTCACACGCTGGATGCTCTCTATATATTGGGAGGACTTGTCAACTGGCAGACCTCATCATAAGGTGTGTGGTAGGCAGAATAATGAAACACATAAACATGCAAAAAAGATGTCTACTTAATCCTCAGAATTTGTGAAAATGTTAACTTACGTAGACTTTGCAGATGTGATCGAGGTTGAGGGCTTGAGATGGAGAGATTATCCAGGTGGGCTTAATCTAATGACATGAGTCCTTTAAAGCAGAGAACCTTTCCCAGGTGTGCTCAGAGTCGAAGGTGTGACTGTGGAAGGATGGCCAGAGAGATGCAGTGTTGCTGGCAGTGAAGACGGAGGAAGAGGGCCTTAGCCAAGGAATGCAGGCAGCCTCTAGATTCAAACTGCAAAAGGCAAGAAAAAAGGGTTCTCTCCTAGAGCCTCCAGAAAGGAACTTGGCCCTGCTGACACCTTGATTTTTTACCCCAATGAGACTCTGTAGCAGACTTCTGACCTCCAGAATTGTACAATAATAGATTTGTGTTGTATCAAGCCACTAAGTTTGTAGTAATTTTCCACAGCAGTGGTAGAAAATTAATACAGGGTGATTGAATGGAGATGCACCTGTTTCACTGGAGGACCTCCATTGTCATTACTCAAAGGTCTTTGGTTTTTTCCTCTTGGCCTGGCCAGTTTCCTCAGATGAATTCTTCAGTCTCCTCCCAGGGGTTGTATCAGTCAGGCTCAGTCAACCAGAATCATTGCAAATATTATAAGAATGAAAGGTTTAATGGAGATACTGGGGCATCCACAAGTATGGGGGTTCCTGAGGGAATAGAGGTCCTGAAAGCTGCAGCTAGAGGATTAGAGAAATTGTCACTCAGGTCTTGACCCTGCAGTGCTAGCGCAGGACAACTTGGAGGTCGCCAGAAAATCCAAGAAGACACAGTGTCTGTCCACCGGCGGCAGCTGTGAGGCGGGAGCTGGTAGCGAGGTCTGTGGAACCGCCACGTCTGACCGTTGGAATAATGGCCTTCACATCACATCACGTCTGCAGTCCAAATCTTGTGCAAGTCCCCGAGGTTCTGGGAAATGTAGTTCCAGCCTGAGATGGGCATGGTGATGGCTATGAGTGGATGAGACTCCAACACAGGGCTGGGCCTGCCTGCCGGATTCTGGGAGCCAACCTGAGGAAGAAGGCTGGGAGTCTCATTGTTCAGAAAATGGATTGAACTTTAGGTCCTCTTTTTGGTATGCTATCCAGTCCTGCCGTGGCCATGCCTGCCTTTAAGCCCAGAGCTTCTCTGGGTCAGGCTTTCCAGAAAGGGAAACATGGTAAGGAGGCAGAGCGGTGAGGGGGAGAAGACTGGACCATAATTGTGACCTTATGCTTGTATCCCAGGGACTCCTGCTCCCAGCCCCACCTCTGTCTTCAGAGGCAGCTGTGCCTCCGACTCTGCACAGGTATCAGATGGCTTCTTGAGGCTGACTTCTCTGGGGTCTTGGTTGTCAGCTTTTCCTGCTATGCTGCATTGAGTTACCGCATGTCTGTTCAGTGGCTAAGATTTTGTTGACAGCTCTCACCCGCTGCTATCTATGCTCTCGTTCTCTTTGTCTTTATTGGTTCGTGCTTACTCCTTTGTCATCATATTAGTGGGATTTCAGAAGGAAATACAGACAAGCACATGGGTTCACCATGTTTAGCTGAAGGATTTTTGAGATAAGTTAAACACTGTGAAATAGAACAAAGCACCCAAAGTCAGGTGACCTGGGTCTGGTTCTAGACATCTTATTTTTACTTTTATGGAGCCCAGTTTCCTCATCTCCAAAACAAGTTGATCCCATTTGTGTTCTTTTAAGACTCTGATGAAAGCCGTGGCCCCTTTCCCTTAAAAAAAAGTATGAATGCACATACGTAAAAAATAGAATATAATATTTTAGTAGGGTCAGAAGTCCCCTAAGCTCTTCCATGAACCCTCTTTGAATCTTCAATTCAGACCCCTGGCCTGGCTCATCTCTGAGGTTACTTTTAGATCTGACATTCTGATTCCCAAAGCTATGGAGTTTAAATATAATAGATCTCGAAGTTGACATTGCAAGCTGGCCTTTTAAAAAGTTAACAAAATCATCTTCCAATGCATTATTTGTCAGGAAGCCAAAAAAGCTGAAGAGTCCAGGAGTTAGTTTGAATTCAGTTCATTAAGGTCGGAGACTTAGAGACTTAAGTGGCCTGTGGACTTCCAAATGGCTAAACAGCATGGCTAGTGGGAGGAGAGTGACCAGAGATCAAGGAAACCCTCTCTCCTTTGCTCACCATGGCAAATGCAGGGAGTCAGGGTGAGACATCTCAGCAGCGGCATGGCCAGCAGGCAGCCAGCACAGTCTAAGGTCTGTTAGCGGGGCCCTCCCTGACTCGGGGTGCACTCTCACACCTGTGCGTTGAATAATGAAGTCAAGAAACAAGCTAAACTAATAACTAGGTAATAGCATTTCTGTGTACACAAGTGACTCTGCATTATTTTTGGCCTTTATTTCCAGCTTGTCAGGACCTGAAGGGCACCATAGCTTCTGGGATTCTGTATATGTCTATACTCTCTGGCTAAGGAGCAAAATGACTTTGTTAGGGCTCCAGGGAAGGGACTGACAAACAGAACTCTCTTCTTTGCTGATAAAGCCAAGCAATGAGGAAGACACAATTTTTGCCTAGGTCAGGAGGAATTGTTAAGGGACGGATCTTCACTAACCAGCTTCCAAAAAATTGGAGCAACGTTACAGTTACAGTCCTTTACGTCTGGACCTAAAGCAAGCTGAGGTCAGCTCTGTGATATTAAATGTCTCCGTTTGCTGTTTGGCTGAGGCTACTTGGAGACCCCATGTCCTGCCACAGTGGGAGCATCACTGGGTGGATGGATGCCACACCTTTAACCTCGGCACCGTCTTCCTTTGCCTTAGTAATTTAGTTCAACCTCTTCTTCCTTTTCCATGCTATGCATTTCTTTAGAGCATTGAGTCTGCTGAACAAAACTATGTTTATTTCATATGGCATTTAGTTAAAGCAGCTACCCCACCAGCCAATCATTTCTTTAAAAAGAGACATCGAGGTGGATTTTTGACAGTATTTGCTTCTGTTCTATAGCTGGCAAAACAGAGGCATCAGAAGGCACAACAGTTTTCTCAGGACTTGCATGGTGGGTGGATGAGGGTTGGGAAGAGGTTCTAGTACTTCTCTATTCTGTCTGGGTATAATGGCCACCCGTTTCAGTGGACTTTGATTTTTTCCAAGAGTGGAACTTAGAACTCCATAGGAATTGTGTTTTGTTAGTAAGCTGACCGAAGGATTTTTTGGCGTTGATTTTTGATTCCCATAGTCTGCTTCTAGAGAAGGTCCATAACCCCCCGTTTACTCTCTCTCCTCTTTAAGGGCCAAGGAACAAACTGTAGCCAACTGTTTTAAGGGCCAAGGAACAAACTGTAGCCAACTGTTTTTGATACACACTGTTTTGAAAAGGTTTTTTCCACCCAGGTGGGCTTGCACCGAATGGCCAGCCCTGCCCACTGCGTGGAAACAATAGATACCACCTTAGAAGGGAATGAGCTGGCACTGCCCTGGTATGTGGGTGCGGTCAGGAAGCTTTGGGCCAAACTGTGCTGTGTCAGGATTAGCACCTTCTAAAGCCAGAGGAGATGCGGGCAGTGGGTGTGTAACTTTTCCTTCTGGGAGGTGAAAGGGGTCTGTAGGTGGACAGGACCTTGTTCATCGGAAGTCACAGGAGGAGGATTAGAAGCATGGTGATGCTTCTACCATGTCTATGAATTCTGCTTCCCTGGTGAAAAAAAAAGTTGTCCACATAATCATGGCCCTGTACCAACCCTGAACATGTTGGACACCACCCACTGTGGGTTGGGCAGAATATGGTGCAGGCCTGGCAGAGGTTGAGAAACCAGTACTGTGCCAAAGGCTTGATGCGGCAGGAGGTGACAGGACAAAGGTATCAGAGTGTGCCAGCTGGGCGCCAGCCTTCTTAGCTGTCAGAACTGGTCTCGGAAAAAAGGACAGCCGTCGGGTATACTTTTGTGGAGGCATTTTTTACTCTATGCAAACAACTGCCTCTCCCTTCCTTCCTGTGACTGAGCCGGCCAGAGGGGAAGGTCAAGGGTAGGCAGGGGAACAAGGACAAAGGCATAAAGTATGGGTTGTACATAGACCCATGTTCTAATCCTAGTTCGCTTACTGACTTTCTGTACATGTTAAAAAACAAAGAAAACATTAGAGACTTGGGTAGGAAGGAGGCTGGCAGAAATGTGGATGAACAAAATTTCAATAACAAGTCAACAGATAAGAGATTCTTGGGGGTACCCTAGCTGTGAATTACCTTGAAATGGCCATGGAAAAGTCCTGATGCCACACTGAGCATGGGGGGGAAAAACTCCACTGGTCTCTATATAGAAGGTAAAGTCAATAGCAGTACCTTGTTGAGAGGCCTGGACAGTGAAAGTGACAGTATCTATATAGAGAAAAAAAGAGCTTGTGGACAGGGCATATTGGCCTTTTTTATTTGAAGATGCTGTGGCCGGGGAAGATGGGCTGAGTTCTGTGTCCCTGGGTGAGCTTTGCCTGGGCTCACACCTGTGCTCCCAGCAGCAGGAGTTTCTGGGTGCTGTAGAATGTGAGGTCTGCTGAGTGGTGAGAGTGTTCCAAAAGACCAGGACACCTGAGGAGCTCCTCTTTTCCTTCTGGGGTACAATATCAGCCCTTGGAAGCAGCTGTCCCCCTTTCCTTTAGTAGTTCAGCAATAATTCAGCTCCATATAGATTTGTTGAACACCTGCCATGCTCCAGGAACTATCTAGGCACTGAGAGGAGGGTTTCCTGTAACATGCCTAGAACTTTGCTCCTCAGGCCATTCCCAATGTCCTCAAGATGTTGGTTTATGCAGTTAAACTTTTAGCAAGTGCTATACTTTCATGCTATTAAAAATTCATGCTGTTCTCCTAGACAAAGTTGATGTCTGGCCCAACATGTCACACCTTCTCTCTGAAGTACTTTAAATTCTGAGATCCCAGGAGGGGTGGGGAAAATCTTGACATTTAATTAGATGAAAGGCCCTCTGATCCAGTTGCTGACCAGTGTTCTCCCAGGTCAGTCAGAGGAAAAGCTCTTTGTATGGTTTGTCCCTTCTACAAATTCATGTGTGTCCCTTTGTTTGTACCACCTCCGTGCACTAATCCCTCTGTCTTATTGTGTTTGAAAATCGCTAGTGCAGATAGAGCTGCAGCTTGTGTACGTGGAGCACATTAAACACTATCTGCCCCAACCTGCCTATCACTATCTTCTCATTGGTTGGCAGCTCTTGGAGGAACAAACAATTTACTCAAGCTCCCAGAAAGCAATTGTTCCAAGATTTATAACCAGGAAGTGGAATTCATCTCTAAAAACAGGTTTATGATGGACCAGACTCCATCAGCTCTGGTATGTCTGCCCCTAGCCTGAAACGGAAAGTCAAGCCTAGAGCTCAGTACACTAGAGAATTCTCTCTGGTCAGCTTCCAGATCAGAATCCACCATCATCCTTTCACTGTTCATCTAACACATGGCATCTCTGGTAATGCGCATGATTTCTGCTTTGCATTAGGGTCACTCATATTCATGGTTTTCTCACTTAAAAGACTATGAACTTCTTGATCCGGGGCTCATATTCGCAGCTCGTGCCTAGCATAATGTAGGCACTGTGTTGAATCCAATTAGCATGAAAAGTACTGTTTCCTACAAATTTTGTGGGATTCTGGAGGTTTAGCCGATGATAAAGCTTTATGTAAACACGTTTGCTAGATGTCAGCAGTGAAGCAGCACGCTGCTGCGGACTCCAGTGGAGTCAGGAGCACCCACGCTGAGAAGTGGCAGCCTCTTTGTAGTCATCTTGGGAACCGTGACATACCTATTTTCGTTCCCCATACAAGGGGAAAAAAGTACTGTCCTTGGCCTTGAGTTTACTTTGGAGCCAGCTTATTTATTATTCCTGATTATTCAAAAAGCTATTCATATTTAGATGGAGTTCAGGAACTGGGAGCATCTTAATCTGTAAATTTTAGCCAGAAAATTTCCCCATATTTTATTCCTCAAAAGGAGCTCAAGGGAGTAAACTCTATAGCTTAAATATGTGGTTAGTAGAACTGCAGAAGGGAGAAGAGGCGTTTGCATTCCCCGTATACGTCTCACGCATCAGACAACTATGAGTCTGCATCTACTGGCATTGTAAGAGTTGAATTTCAAGATCAGCAGATTCAGCACCATGGTCAGAGCCAAAAAGATAACAGATGTGGCCTAGAGTAAATCCTCTCTGTAGAAGGAAAATAAACAGATTCTTTAGAAAGAAGTATTCTTTGTCTTCCCCCACTCTAATGGTCCCCAGGCCAAAGCTCAGGTCAGCCAGAAGAAGAAAACCATAGAACTTCCAACTCGTGTTACAATAGGCCCCGTCCTGTATTCAGGTGTTGCCTGAACTGAAACCCAGATCCACAACCATAGGTTTCAACCTGAACTTACTTCATTAAACGTCTTTCTGACTTTGGAAGTAAGTGCTTTCTTTCTTTTATTTTTTTATTTATTTTGTATTTTAAAAAACATTTTGGTATCATAGTTGTACCTATTTGGGGGTACATGTGATATTGTGATATATATACACAATATGTAATGATCAATTCAGGGTAATTGGGATATCAGTCACCTCAAACATTTACCTTTGTACTGGGAACATTACAGTTCTCGCTATTTTGAAATATACAATAAGTTATTGTTAACTACAATTTCCCTACTGTACTGTTGAATGCTAGAACTTACTCTTTCTATCTAACTGTATTTTTGTACCCATTAATCAACTTCTTTTCACTCCTTTTGTCACCCCTTCCCTTCCTAGCTGCTGGTAGCCCTCATTCTACTCTCCACCTCCATGAGATCCCTTTTTTAGCTCCCACATATGAGAACTGTGATATTTGTCTTTCTGTGCCTAATGACCTCTACTAGTTCCATCCATGTTGCTACAACTGACATATTTATTCTTTTTTATGGCTGAATAACATTCTGTCATGTAATATACCACATTGTCTTTATCCATTCATTCATTGGTGGATACTTTGCTTGATCCCATAATCTTGGCTATTATGAATAATACTGCAATAAACATTGAAGTATAGATATCTCTTCAATGTACTGATTTCCTTTCTTTGGGATATATATCCAGCAGTGGGATTTCTGGATCATATGGTAGTTCTATTTTTAGTTTTTTGGGGAATCTCCATACCGTCTTATTTCTCAATTCTTCATTTTGTTCTACTGTTCTGTGTGTCTGTTTTTATTCTGTACCATTCTGTTTTGGTGGTTACTCTAGCTTTGTAGTATAATTTGAAGTCAGGTGGTGTGATACCTTCAGCTTTGTTCTTTGTTGCTCAAGGTTGCTTTAGCTATTTGGGGCCTTTTGTATTCATAATAGTTCAGTATGAATTTTAGGATTTTTCTTCTATTTCTGTGAAGAATGTCATTGGTATTTTGATAGGGATTAAATCTAGATTTAATCTAAGGATTGAATCTATAGATTGCTTTGAGTAGTATAGACATTTTCACAAAATTGATTTTTCCAATATATGAGCATAGGATATCTTTTCCACTTTTTTGTGGAAATGAGTTTCTTGTGAAGTGGGTTTCTTGTAGACATTATGTTTTTGGGTCTTGATTTTTAATCCATTGAGCCACTCTTTGTTTTTTAATTGGAGAATTTAGTTCATTTACATTCAATGTTATTGATACATAATGCCTAACTACCATCAGTTTGTTACTTGCTTGCTAGTTATGTGTAACTCCTGTCTTCCTTTCTTACTTTCTCACTGTCTTCCTTGGTGGTTAAATAATTTTCTCTGGTAGTATGTCTTAATTTGTTGCTTTTTTTATTTTTAGTGTATCTATTATAGGTTTTTGCTTGTGGTTACCATGAGGCTTACAAAAAACATCCTATAGTTACAACAAATATTTAAAGCTGATACCAAGTTAATATTGATCAAAAAAAAAAAAAACTGACCAAATTAACTGCTTACATTTTGAATTTTTTTTTTTTTTAAGAGACAAGGTCGGTCTCACTCTGTTGCCCAGGCTGGAGTGCAGTGGTGCAATCATAGCTTACTGCATACTGCAGCCTCGAACTCCTGGGCTCAAACAATCCTCCTATTTCAGCTTCCAGAGTAGCTGGGATTACAGATGCATGCCACTGTGCTCAGCTAATTTTTTTTTTTTTTTGTAAAGATGGGGTCTCACTGTGTGGCTAAGGTCAGCCTTGAACTCTGGCCTCAAACAATCCTCCTGCCTCAGTTTCCCAAAATGCTGGGAGTACCGCAGTGGTTTCTATTATTTCTTTGATTAAGCTTTCTACCCTTTTGTCTTTCTCACTTCCCTCTTTAACACCAATAACCTGAATATTTGCTCTTTTGATGATGTCCCATAAACTCTGTAAGCTTTGTTCATTCCTTTTTATTCTTTTTTCTCCTCTCACTGTGTACTTTCAAATATTTTGTCTTCCAAGCTCACTGATTCTTTCTTCTGATCAGTTCTGCTGTTGATGTTCTCTATCGCATTTTTCATTTCATTCATTGTATTTTTAAGTTCCAGGATTTTGTCTGTTTGATGAGGTCATATTTCCCTGAATGTTATTGATGCTTGTGGAATTGTGATGATTTCTGCACATTTAAAGATTAGGTTTAGATTTTCAGTCTTCACAGTCTGGCTTTTTGTGCCTGTCCTCCTTCAGAGGGCCTTCCAGGGATTCTAAACCAACTGTTTTGTTCCCTGAGCCTGTGACAACTGTAGCCATTTCAGCACTAGAGGATGCTCTAAGCCCAGGTTTTGTTACGAGTCTCGTGAGGGCTTCAGGGTTGATGTGGCTTTCTGGCCAGATGGACTTGGGGAAGATCCAAGAAGGGTACTTAGGCTGTGTGGGAATGCTGTCCAGGGACCTGACTCCAGAAGACTGTCCAGGTTACCCAGACAGGCATTCCTCCCAGCAGGTCTCTGCACAAGTTCCCCAGCTGCAGCAATAGGAGATGGAGCTGATACTGGACCCCTTTAAGATCTGCTGTGGGAAGGAAGCTGGTGGGCCTATCTCAATGGCTCAGATGGGGTGTGTCACCCAGCAGGTCTCTACGCAAGTGGGGTGGTTCCTCAAATGCAGCAGGGGTGGCTGGAGCTGAGATTGGGCCCCCTCGGGATCTGCTGTAGGATAGAGGTTGGAGAGCCTGGTCTCTGCTCAGAAGGCTGTGTGTCACTCAGCAGGTCTCTGTACAGACAAAATAGTTCCCTGACTATGGCAGAATGGGCTGGAGCTAAGACTGGGCCCCCTTGGGAACTGCTGTGGGACAGAGGCTGGAGAGCCTGTCTTATTGGCCCAGACAGGTACATGTCTCCCAGCAGGTTTCAGCATAAACAGGATAGTTTCCTGATTTCTGCAGAAGGGGCCAGACCTGAGACCAGGGTCTCAGGTCTCAGGTCTCAGGATCTGCTGTGGGACAGAGGTTGGCAAACCTGTCAGGGAGGCTCAGACTCTCAGGCTGTGAAATATGTTTGTGTCTCCTTCTGTGTCCTTATGTGAGCAGCTCTGAGCTGGGACATCAGCTGAGGAAGGCTAGAGCAGAGGCATAGGGCCACTTTCAGGTTCACTGTTGAGACCAATGTCAGTGGGCAGATGAATCTTTCTGTGAAGGCACTTGTATGCATGATTACTTCTGGACCCTTTGGCAGATGGTTTTGTTTGCAAGCTTAAGGCCAAATGGGACTATAGACAAGCCTCCATCCCATAGCAGATCCTAGGGGGTCCCAGTCTTAGTTCTGGCCCCTTTTAGTGCAGTTGGGGAGCTATCCTATCTGGGCAAGAACTTGCTGGGCCATTTCCAGGCTTGAACTCGGAAGCAAGGTCAGCAGATCAGGAACCTGGGTGTCAGGCTGCACTCTGAGAACAACCCTCCTCTGTGTTGGGCTCCCCTGTCATTTCACAAACTCCCACCTGAATCCTGGGGCTCCCATGGAGAGACTTTTGACTGTGATTGGGTACAAAATACTTGTTGTTGTAGGGGAATATGAGCAGGTAACCTCCTATTCTGCCATCTTGGTGATGTCACTTGGTAAATGCTTTCTTCATGTTAGTTTTCTGGTTCTGCTAATCTGTGAAATGGAGAGAGCCATCTTATCTCTTAGCTGTGTTAATCCAAACATCTGAGCAATCCTCCAAGACAAGGTAGGGATCTCACCTCAAGGGCCCTGGAGGAAGATCTCCTGGCCTCAGAATCATTCCTCTGCCTTCACCTGTCAATAGCCTTTCTAAGAGAAAGGCTACAGAAGTACAGACAGACTTCGAATGCAGGTGGCACTGGATGACAGAGGGCAAGGGAGCTAACATCTACTGAGCATCCCCTGTGTACTGGGTGTGAAATGAAAACTGCCTCATTTCATCCTCACAGTAACCCAATGAAGTCTCTCCCTCTAGATACCTCCACAAGTACATGTGCACAAAATGGGTGCAATGCACGGTACAGGTAAGGGAGACCATTCTTGTTAATAATCAGTGTGGTTTATGTGACAAAATACATGCATTCCTGAAGAAGTATATGAAGTTAAGCCACAGATCAAATCCTACTAATTTGCAATTTGCGCATGAGCATCTAGTCATTGCAGGCATGGTGCTAAGCACTTTACATGATCTCACTCAATCTCTGCAAAGCATGGAAGGAAAAAAAAAATTTTTTTTTTTTTTTGAGACAGTCTCACTCTGTTGCCCTGGCTAGAGTGCCGTGGCGTCAGCCTAGCTCACAGCAATCTCAAACTCCGGGGCTCAAGCAATCCTTCTGCCTCGGCCTCCCAAGTAGCTGGGACTACAGGCATGTGCCACCATGCCCGGCTAATTTTTTCTATTTTTGGCAGAGATGGGGTCTCGCTCTTGCTCAGGCTGGTCTCTAACTCCTGAGCTCAAAACGATCCGCCCGCCTCGGCCTCCCAGAGTGCTAGGATTACAGGCGTGAGCCACCGCGCCCGGCCGGAAAATATTTTCTAATAAAAATAAAAGCAGTCAAAGTTACTAAAGTGGAACATCCCATCAAAATTTCTCGGTCATGCTACAAGGTAGAGAAGCAGTGGGAGAAAGAGCCTCATATTTTGTTCCTTGATTTCCTTCCACTGCCGGATATATAGTTAAGTTGTCTTCTTTTTAAAAAAAATACTGTGGAATAGATCAAAAAGCACATTGTTCAAGTGTTTTGTTGTGTTTTGCTTTGTTTTGTTTTCTCTCATTTCAAGCTTGAAATTAGCAAAGTTAGAAGTGAAATCCTTCCACTGGGGATGTAAAATATTAAACAAGCAGCTGGTAGTAGATGACTAATTGCTTCTTTAGCCTATACTAGTAGGATGTGTAAGACTGAAACTGCAATAAATGAACGTTACCGAGTGACACAGACACACGTCTGCACACCCTCCTTTGTGTCCTAATGTTGCTACACTGCAGGTGCAGTCTCAATGACAGGATGTTCCGGGAAGTAGATCAACGATCACCTTCCATGGCACAGGCTTTCTTCACAGAACATACTAGTTAGCTAATTACTATTGGTGAAGCGCCTTGGTGCTTTCCTCAGGACCTCTTTTAAATTCTCCCTTTTTTCTCCTACTTTCAAGTTCCAACATCAGATGCTTCTTTTATGGGAAAGGCTAATTGCTGTGGAATCTAATGAATGTCCTCCTTCCATTGAATTGACAGCATTCCCATGACTCACCTTTAGGTTATGGACTGGAAGTCACCACACCTTTTTTTTGATTTTTGTCCCTCCTGTTCATATTGCTAAATGTCTTCAACTCTGGGAGAAAAAAGCATTCATTAATTATGTTAATAATATGAGACATTAAAAGAGACTTGTGTTATAAACATAAAACAATAAATGACAAATTAGTTTTTTCTTTTTTAGTCTCATGTGCTTCTCTCCCATATCCCATAGCCTATACTTACACAATTTTCTGCACTTTTGTGGCATGAGGCATGCCTGGAAAACCCATCATAAAATAGCATGTGCCTTATTAATATTTTTCAGTTCTAACATTATAAATTCTTTTTGAATTAGCAAAAAGGAACAAAGAGAAGTGAAACTTCAATACCTAATGGGCAGTATAAAATGAACAAAACAGTAACCTATGAAGTATTTTTTTTAAGATGGTAAATATTTCTGAATCAGTTCCCAGCATCCACCCAGTTTGATGATACTATGAAAAAATGACATCTATGAAATCCACATTCCAAATAACTCTTGTGGCAGATATTAACAATTTCCTTATTCTTCTTACTCATCCTAACAAAATAGGTATTTTGTTCAGAGGATGAGAAAAAATATATCCCACTAAAGTACTTACCTAACCTATGACAGAGGTCTGGTCAGTGATACAGAAATCTTCTAGGTATTTATGTGAAAGCGCTTGGTTTTTGATCCAAGCGCTCCTTCCTCTTGCCTTGAGTGTTGTTGTGAAGCCTAGAGCTGCCCCAGACACCATGTAACCATGAGTTGATGAGCATAAGGACCACAGCCTGCAGCTAGGGATGGCAGGGAAGGATGGGAGGAACCTGATCCAGGATGGCACCGCTGCCTCCTTTACCGGCTCCAGACTTCTTACTGCTTGAAATCAACACCCAACACACTTGCTTAAGTCACTGTAAATGTGATTCTCTGTTGCTTTCAGGTAAAGGCAGTAGTAACCAATGCTGCTTATATATATATCTCAGCTTCTGTTTCTAAATCCCCAGGTAAAAGTTATACATTTCTCTTAAATTCAGAGAGAAGTTAAGTAGCCATGTTATCCTAATTTGGGGTCTGGACTTTGGTGTTCCACGATAGCTGCTTGTATTCATTATAGTCAACTAGCAATAGACAAATACTGAAGTTAAATGGAAAAAAATGAAACAATAAACATAAGTAATTACATATGGATAGTTACTGGATCTCAGAGTAGGGGACAACTACGCATAAAATCAATGGAATTGTAACCTTTAGATGGGCAAAAATTGAGTCTGGCAATACCCAGTATTGGTAAGGTTTGGGGGAAATGGGATTTCTCACATACTGCTTGTGGGGGCGTGAACTGGTACAACTCATTTGGAGAGCAGTTTTTCCTCTAGTAAATTTGATGATGAACATACCCTATGCTCCAGAAACTCTTGCACATGTGCTCAAGAGATATGTAGAAGAATGTTTGCCGTAGCACTGTTTTATAACAATGAACACCTAGACACAGTCTAGATGTCCATCAATAGGGACTAGATAAAAACATTGGGATATAATCTTAACATATGAAAATGAAGAATAAAGCAAAATCTAGATCTATACAAGGATATGAATAGATTCAGGCGTATGCTGGAGCTAGCTCATGACAGCTGAATGTTAAAATTTCAGGAGTTTTGCGAGCTAGTTAATATTATATCTATAGCTTGGTACAAGCTACATCAAGAGTATTTACAACGTGGAAACTGGCAAAAGCTATATATCATCCCCTTCCTCCACTCCCTGCAAGAGCTGGATTTTTTTGTTTTTTTAGGAGCTTTTATTTATTTTTGTTGTTCTTGTTGTTTATTTTGAGACAGAGTCTCTCTCTGTTGCCCTGGCTGGAGTTCAGTGTCATGATCATAGCTCACTGCAGCCTCCAACTCCTGGGCTCAAGCCATCCTTCTGCCTCAGCCTCCCGAGTAGCTGGGACTATAGGCATGTGCCACCACGGTGGGCTAATTTTTCTGTTCTTTGTAGAGACAGGGTCTTACGTTGCTCAAACTGCTCTCAAACTCCCAACTTCAAGTGATCCTCTCACCTTGGCCTCCCAAAGTGCTAGGATTATAGGCGGGAGCCACCACGCCCAGCCTGGTTGTTAAATATTTACCAGCACATCACTGGATAGATTTCAAAAAAATAGTATTCATTTTAAAAGGCTAGTTTCAAAGGAAGGGGAAATGAGGTGTTGTGTAATTGGTATAAAGTTCCAGTTATGCAAGATGACTCAGTTGAGAGCTATACATCATAGCACATAGTCAACAATACTATATTATACTCTTAAAAATTTGTTGAGACAGTAGAGCTTGTGTTAAGTATTTTTACCACACACACAGCCCAATATAAAGGGACACAAGGACACCTTTGGAGGTGATATATATGTCTATTAACTTGATTGTGGTGATAGTTTCATGGGTATAGGCAAATGTCCAAACTCATCAAATTGTATATATTAAATGTGTGCAGTGTATTGTATATCGATTATACCTCAAAAAAGCTGTTTTTAGAAAAAAAGGCAAGTTGCAGAATGGTGAAAGTATACCATAAAATTTTAAAAACATGTAGAGAAATGTTATATATATAATATTTATAATATTAATAAAACATAGTCTAAAAGAATAAATGCCAAATGTGCGATAATGATTGTCTCTGTGGTAAAGGGGAAAAGGGGGCTTGGATTTTTTACCTGTTATGTTCTATTTATTTTATTTTAAAATGTCTGAAGCCAAAAAAGCAAAGTGTTAACACTGGTCAATTCTGGGTGGTAAGTATAAAAATGTTTACTATTCTTTTTGCTTATTTCTATTATTTAAATTTCATAGTAGAGCAAAACATGAAATGGGAGTCAAAGAAAATTTGTATATCATTTTTCATTGACTCTTGGTAAGGGTGTGTGAATTGTACACTGCTGATGGGAATGTAAAATAGTGCAGCCACTATAAAAAACAGTTTTGTGATTCCTCAAAAAATAAGCATAGAATTACCATTTGACCCAGCCATTCCATTCTTAGTTACATACCCAGGAGAGTTAAGAACGTGTATTTAAACAAAAACTTGTACACAGGTGTTCATAATATTTATAACATTATTTATAATAGTAAAAGGGTGGAAACAACCCAATGTCCATCAACTGGGGAATGGATAAATAAAATGTGGTTCACACGCACTAGGATGTCTAGAATGAAAAGACAGATAGCAAGTGTCGGTGAGGATGCAGGGAAATTGGGTACATTGTAGGTAGGAGTGTAAAATGGTACAGCCATTTTGGAAAATAGTCTGGCAGTTTCTCAAAAAGTTAAACATAAACTGATCATATGACCTGGAAATTGTGCTGTTCGGTATAACTTAAATGAGAACATACCTCCTCAAAAAAAAAAAAAAACCTCATATAGTTGCTCCTCAACTTACAATGGGTTACATCCTAATAAATCCATTGTAAGCTGAAAATATTTTGTTGAAAATGCATTTAATATACCTAATTTATTAAACATTGTCGTTTAGCCTAGCTTATCTTAAATGTGCTCAGAACACTTACGGTAGCCCACTGATGGGCAAAATCATCTGATGCAAAGTCTGTTTTACAGTAAAGTGTTGAATATCTCGTGCAATTTGTTGAACGTTATACTGAAAATGAAAAAGCAGAATGTTTGTATGGGTACTCAAAGTTTGGTTTCTACCAAATGTATATTGCTTTTGCACCATGGTAAAATTGAAAAATCTTAAGTCAGATTGTCATAAGTTGGGGACTGTGTGTCTATGAATATACATGGCAGCATTATTCATTATAACCAAAATGTGGAAACAACCCAAATGTGTATCAACTGATAAATGAATAAACAAAATGTGGTATATCATTCTAACGCATCATGTAACCATTCCTTTGTATACAACATAAATATATAGTGGAATATTATTCAGCCATTAAAAGGAATGAGGGACTGGTACATGCTACAACATGGGTAGACCTTGAAACGTTATGCTAAGTGAAAGAAGCCAGTAACGGAAGACCACATGTTGTATGACTTAATTTATAGGAAATGTCTAGAATAGGGAAATCTATATAGCCAAAAGCAAATTAGTAGTTGCCAGGGGCTAAGATGGAGGATGGGAAGTGACTATTTAACTGGTACCAGGTTTCCTGTTTTGGAATTAAATAGTAGTGGTGGTTACACAACATTGTGAATGTACCAAAAGCTGTGGATTATACACTTCTACATGGTTACAATGGTGAATTTTATGTTATGTGAATTTTACCTCAGTAAAAAGAAGTATTTAAACCAAGACATAGCATCATAGTTTAAATGATGCTATGTCACAGTTTACATAGTTTATATCTTACATATTATGTAAGATGATACTGATTTCAGAGAGACTACAGTGTAAAGAAAAATATCTTAGAGTTGATAAAATGTGATATATTTGATTATGTAGAAATTTCAAACTTCTGTAGAAATTTCAAACTTCTGTACAAATAGCATTGTATCAATTAGGGAAAGAGTTTGTTGCATTTAAGAGAAAAACCCATAATAGCAGCAGCTTAAACAGGCTACAAGTTGATTTTTGTTTCACAGAAGAAGTCCTGTTGTGGACAGTCTGGGGCCTGTGACCTATCTCCATGGTTTTTTCAGGGACCCAGATTCCTATATGTCCCATGTTCCATATTCAGCTTCCATCCTCAAAGTCACTTTGTGGTCTAAGATGGCCGCTGAAGTGCCAGCCATCACATTCCAGTAATACAGCAGGAAGAGGGAAAGGACAAAAAAAATGTCTTCCTCCCAACTAAGTCAGCTCACTTTGAACAAATAAAGGTATGGTTAAATAAATACATACGCGGTCTGTCCGGAAAGTATCCAGCCATTGTTAACATAGCGAGAACATATTACATGGCTGGATGCTTTCCATCCGGATACACCTCATACACCCATAAAATGAGAAGAGCTGTGTGTAGGTGGGATGCCTGTCTGTTTCATCAGTGCATCCCCAGGACCTAGCACAAGGCAGAGTGCATTGGAGGCACTAAGAAATGGGGGAAGTGAATGGACACTTGCGTGGCTATGGATAAATGTGTCCTATAGCCATTTAAATATTTTCAAAGATGATAAACTGGGAAATGTTCATTACAATATAATGTGTGAAAGCAGAATATTAAAAACTACGTTTAGTATAATCCCAATTTTATTGAAAAAGGATATATATACCTAGAAAAAAAGATTTGAAAGAAAGATACTAAATCTAGTAAATGATTTTCTAAATTCACAGTGAAATTGCACTGATATTTAATAATTTCTTCATGCATTTATACATTTTCCAAATTTCTGCAATGGGTCAGAGTATTGCCTTTTCTAATTAGAAAACAAAGCAATAAGCTTAAAAATCAACTAGAAGAGGACCAAGCCAGTTAAATATTAAGAACAGGTGGTGAGCCCGTAAACTAAAGAGAGCAACCAACAGCCAATGCTGTGGAGAGAGAGAGTCCAGCAGGCCTGCTTTGGGGCGCCCCTCAGGCAGCAAGTTTGTCTCGCCATTTGGGGAGAAGAGGATGCCTACATCTGCAAGTGATAGCCATGCAGAGCCATGCCCAGCCCTGCATCTGGGGGAGGCAAATTGATTCTTTATCCAATAGCACAGGTGTTTTTTTTTTAACCTCATAGTTGGGCATATAAACACTTGTTCTTTAAATGTGAAGACGATGTTAAAGCTAAACACGGGAACAGTTGTCCATCTATCAAAGCAAACTGATCATCTGCTTCTAGAATTGCTGCAAGTGACTAAGTTGAACCTGGCGGCTTCTCAGCACACTCATCCCCACCACTACCACCCCTGAATGGTCCCACTGATATGGGCCAAGCTGTGTCCTCTCTAAAAATTCGAATATCGACGTTTTAACCCCCGGTACCTCAGAATGTGACTGTATTTGGAGATGAGTCTTTAAAAAGTAAATTAGGTTGAAGTGATGTCTTTAGCATGGACCCTAATCCAACATGACTGGTGTCCTTGTATGAAGAGGAGATTAGGACACAGACATGCACAGAGGGAGGCCCACGTGCAGACAGACAGAGATGGTGGCCATCGCCAAGCCAAGGGGAGAGGGCTCAGAAGACACCAACCCTGCCCACACCTTGATCTGGGAATTCCAGCCTCCACAATTGGGAGAAAATAAACTTCTGCTGTTTAAGCCACTCAGTCTGTGCTACTTTGTTATGGCAGCCTGAACTGATAATACACTCACCCATCATGTTAATTAGACGTGTCAACTTGGCTAGGCCTTGGTGCTCAGCTGTTTGGTTAAACATCATTCTAGATGTTGCTGTGAAGGTGTTTTTAAGATGTGATTAATATTTAAATCAGTTGACTGTGAATAAAACAGATTACCCTCCATAATGTGGGTGGGCCTCATCCAATCATCGGAATGCCGTAAGACAGGATGCTGAAGAGAAAGAATTCTGCCTCCAGACCAAGACCACTGCATCAGCTCCTGCCAGCCCCAAACACCAACCCCCTCCCCAATCACATGAGCCAATTGCTCACTTTACTCTGTCTCTCTGTGTATGTGTGTATATGTGCAGATACATATATGTATGTGTGTATGATTCTGCTTCCCTGGAGAACCCCAAAACAGTGACTAAGGGCTGATATATACTTTGTGCTTTTGCTTGTTTTATGTGAAATATGTAATTTCTCATGCCTGTTTTATGTAAAATATATTTACTTGTTTCCAGACCTGTGAATGAATGAGCTGGTCAAATACTTGCACGCAAGCACATTGATTCATGCTGTCTTATGTTTTAATGATGACATTGAGCATTGCGAGAGGATGTTATCAGATGGGAGCTGGAAAGAAGAAAAGAGATCATTCATCCACAGGCCTTACAGTTTACACCCACGGTGTGCTGACAGCCAGTAAATCCCAAGAGAGTGAACGATTACAATGATAATTTTAAAGGTCTTTGTCACGAGCATCCTGCTTTCGCTTCATGATCCTGCCTAATCTTGTTCTACCCTGTACCTGTACTGCCTCACTTCTTTCTTCAGAAATGGCAAGTTTTCTTTCTGCTCCATTAAGTACATAAACAGCTTCTAATCCAGAGAGAAGTCAGCTATAGAGGCAGAGGGTTTGGCCAGGAGGAACAAAGATGCGAGACATGAAAGAACCGGGCGTGCCGGAGGGCAGGGCGTGTGGGGCTGGGGACGTGGGACATTCCCACTCTCACCTGTAATCAGGGACACACGTCTCTGAGCCTCTCTGGCAGTTGCCCTGCTGTGGGACCCGAGGGATGGAGAGACAGACAAAGAGAACAGAACTACATCGATGCACTCCAGAAAGTGGCTGTCTTGTCACCTTGCTCCAAAAGTCACTGCCCAAATGTTTTCTTCCCTAATACGCCTGCAAATTTCTAAGTTTGCAGAGGCCTCCTGTGCAGGTGAGGGAATGCGGAGACAAGCCAGGGGCGCCTCAGCCCTGAGGAAGGGGCTGGGCTTTGACGTAATGACAGAGGTGCGGCAGCCCGGTGGCAGACACCAGAACCACCGGGGGAGTGTGGCTCACTGTAGCACGCCAACAGGCAGCACTGTCCAACAGGACCTTCTGCAGCGATGGAAGAATTTTATAGCTGCCCTGTCCAAGGTGGTAGCCTCCAGCCGTACGGGGCTCCTGAGCACTTGAAATGCCGCTAGTGCCACTGAGCAACTTTTAGATTTTATTTAATTTTAATTAAAATCCAGATAGCCACATGTGGCTAGTGGCTGCCATCGGACAGCACAGCCATGAGGTTTTCAGAACGCACAGATCAATGCGTGTCCTGACGTGGTTTGGGGACGGTGTGCTCCAGGTGAACTCACCAGCCCCTGGCTGCTGAGCGGTCCGCATTGGAATTATGAGCAATCTAAAGAGTCGGGTGGGGCCAGTAAGAATGAAGGTGCCTCCTAAAAACCCTAAAACCCTGGCAGAGGAGCTCACCCACCTAGCAGGACCTAACCCTGGTGAGCAGCGGATAGAAATGTCCTTCGCGGGAAGCAATGTCACTTGTGTCCGCCCAGTGTGCATAATTAACCCCTGTGTGATAGTCACAACTCCAGAGACAGAGCTAAAACTTCCCACTTTGATCTGTTTGTGAAGGTGAGATTTTTTTGTTTTTATCTACTTCAGTTTTTAGCGGATTTAGAAGAAAATCTCTCTAGCTGTTAAGGAGCTTTATAAGTAGGAAAAAAACAACATTTGTCATACTTCTCTGGGGAGAATTTGGGCTAAGCTAAGACTTCAGAAGCTCTGGGCAACAACTCTACCTCCCTCCTTAATGACCAAGTGCCACTCAGCCTCGACGGGCCTCGCTTGCTTCATCTGTACAGCTGGAGGGGGAAATGCCTTCTCCAGGTTTCGCGGAGGAAAAAGAACTGTTAAAGCATGTGAAGAAGTGCAGAGTGCCCTTCAATATAAATTATAACACGTTGTTACTTACTGGATTTCCCGAGTGAAGCATTGAGTATAACGTGGAAGTGGTTTGATAGCGCAGTTATAGCTGGGTCCTTAAAATCGAGTGAGAAACTCCACAAAATGATCTCCAAGAAAGGAAAGTATTGTTTGGTTTCACATGTCAGTTTTTGAGAGGATTGTTACAGATTGAAAGGGAAGGGAGTGGTTGCGGTAGACGCTGTCACTGGCTTGCAAATAATGATTGTGACTTGAGTCACTTCTGAGAAATAAGTCAATTCTTTCCCTTTGACTGCTGGACTGTATTGCCCAAATCCATCTGTTTGTGTCCATTTGCAGGCTCCATGTCACGTTATTTTGGAAATGGTCGCCCTGAGTCACACTGAGTAATCACAGTTAGTAAGTTTGGTTTCCCTCTCATCTGTTTTTCGCTCAGTCCTCTGTGCCTACTCCAGATTTTTTCTTCTTTCCTCAGAGCTGCTTGAGCACATGAATATCATCCTTAACCCTAAAGAGAAAGAAGGAAATTTCCATGCTGGTGGAGGAACTCCACTAAGGATAGGGTGCCACATAACTTGCTGCCCAAACTGAGACATGTTAGAGAATGCAAGGGGACCATCTTAATAAGTATACTGGGCAACAGGTGTACACTGATCACCCTAACTAAAGAAATAAAAAACATATGTAAAGGTGGTCAACCTCAGTTATCAAAGCAAAAACCAAATGAGACCATCATACACCCACCACATTGGCAAAAATCAAAAAGTGCAACACTCCCAGGTGTTGGTTAAGACATGGGGCAACTGGAACTCACACTGTTGGGAGTGCATGTTACAGCCACTTCTGGAGACGGTTTCACATTATCTAGTGAAGGCGCGCATGCATATACCCTGTAATTCAGCAACTTCACTCCCACAAGATAGGTACCAGAATGTTAACAGAGGCATTGTTTATAAAAGCCTAAAGCTAGGAACAGCACAAATATACCTTAACATGAAAATGGATACATTTCAATAATAGCTATGTTCATCAATATAGATAAATCTTATACATATTGCAAATATTGAAAGAAAATACAGCCATTTATATAGGTCCAAAACACCCCAAACTAAACAAGGATGCAAGCTGGTAAAACTATGGGTCTTATTAACCCAAAAGTTAGGATGGTGGTTAGCTCCTTGGGGAGGGAAGGACACCTTAAGGAGGGGATTCTTAGGTCTTGGAATCATTTTATTTCTTAACCTGGGTGATGGGTACACAAAGATTTCTTAATATTTATCCCTTGAACTGGAAAAAAACATCGTGGAAACAAAACGCTATAGAAGTGTGATAGCCATCAGAGTTACTTGACTTTTGGGCACCTACTATGATTGTTCTTTCTGGCTTTCTGTGGTTGGGTAGGGCCATGTAACCAGTTCTGGACAGTAACTTGTGAGTAGAAATGATGTGTGTCATCTCCAGGCCAAGCATTGGTTGCCATTGCAGGGCCTTTCCCTCTGACATGGTGACTGGCATTGCTCCAGTTAGCAGCTGCCTGGAGCTGAGGACAGCAGGGATCAGGGTCCTCAGGCAACATGCAGAAGGAGCAAGAAAGAAATGTGTGTTGTTTTAAGCCACTGCAGTCTGTTACGCTAGCAGGACCCGGGCTTTCCTGATGATATGGAGAATGTCAGGAAGAGGAGGGTTCAAGGGAGGCAGGTAACATTTAAAATGAGACCTGCTTCATGAAAAAGAGTTAAACATGGAAAGAGTTGAAGAAAGAGCCTTTCCGACAGAGGACACTACCAAGTACAAAGACCCTAAAGTGGGAATGAATTTTGAGGAACAAAAAGAAAGCCAGTGGGGAGTGTAGTGAGGAGAGGAGAGGCCAGTGAGAAACGTGACCGGAGAAGCTGGCAGAGGCCAGAGCATGTGTGAATTGTAGGCTATGGTCAGAAACTTGGAGTTTACTTCGAGGCAGTCACTGGTGGGTTCAGGTAGGAGGATGACACGATACAGATCACATTCTAGAGGGGGTAATTCTTGCCGCTGTGTGGAGGATGTATGGGTGGGGACACGCATGGAACCACAGTGCCCACTTAAGAAAGCTAGTAATGGGGAGAGATGATGGTAACTTTAACTTTAGCAGTAGCAGGCAAAGCAGAAGTGAAATTTGGGGGGTGTGTTTTCCCAGGTGCATCTGACAGAAGGAAAGAGAAGGATCACAGATGACGCTTGCATTTTGATAGAGCAACTTAGTATTTGATGGGGCCATTTACTGAAATGGGGGCAAATGAGAAAAGATATGAAGAAAGGGAATAAAGTTAATTTTTTCTAGGTTTTTTTTTTTTTGGAAACAGTTTGCTCTGTAGCCCAGGCTCGCATGCCGTGGTGTCATCATAGCTCACTGCAACCTTAAACTCCTAGGCGGAAAGATTCTCTGGCCTTAGCTTCCCAATTAGCTGGGACTGTAGGTGCGCGCCACCACACCCAGCTAATTTTTCTACTTTTTGTAGAGATGGGGTCTCACTCTTGCTCAGGCTGGTCTCAAACTCCTGGCCTCAAGCAATCCTCCCGCCTCAGCCTCCCAGAATGCTAGGATTACAGGCGTGAGGCACCACGCCCGGCCTGCCTTAGCTTTTGATATCTATTGGACACCCATGTGCGTATGTGAAATAAAATACTTGGTGGACACCACCATTTCTGATGGGAATACCCACAGCTGAAAAAAAACATGTATTTGGGAGTCAGTAGCATATAAGTGATATTTAAGTCTAGGGACTAGATAATATAGAGGGAGAAAAGAAAAAAAGACGTGGAGATAGGAGAAACTTGGGCTAATGCGTGGTCACAGGAGCCAAAGGAAGAAAGTGTTCCGAATGGTTTTGAGAGGTTGAGCGAGACATCCGAGTAACGATAGTATTTGGAAACTGAGGCCGTCGGTAGCTTTGACAAGAGAAGCTTCGATGGAGTTATGGGGAGAAAAGCAAGACTGAGGGAGTTGAGGAGAGAATGGAAGAAAATGAAGAAAGAGAATGAAGGGAATTTTCATGGTAAGCTTCTCGCTGATTGGGGAACAAAAAGGAGATGGCGCCTGGGAGGAGACACGGTAAAGGGAGATTTTGTCCTTCTGCGGTGGGAGATACTGGACATGTTTGTTTGCTGATGGTGACTGAAGAGGGAGGAATGAACGGATGCAGGAGCTTGAGAGGTTAACTCAGCAGGGAGCCGATGGGTCTGGTCCACGAGGAGAGATCCTTCATCCAAGGATGGCAAATGCAGGTAGATGTCGAGTTTACTGGTAGAACTATGAAGGAGTATTCCTTGATTGAAGCAATTTTCACTGACCTAATGAAATAGAATAATATTTGATGGAACTGAATAAAGACCTGAACTATGTATTGAAAGGATTCGTATGAAGCAACAAATTAATGGAAAGTCCTGTACATTTCTTGGTTAATATTAAATTTTAAGCGTCAAAATATGAATCCAATAAGCACATAAATGGAAAATAAAGTTTGCAAACAAAGGGAAAAGTGTCAGGCTGCATTTTGGTCCAGGCCCGATGGCACTGTTTTTGTCAGATTCATTCTCCTACTGAAAACAACTGTAAAAGATATATTAATACACTACACATTTTAAACCATTTTAAATATTTAGAGAGCAGGATTTGAGAGACTATGATGTGCCTGAGACAAGGGAAACACAAGGAGGGGAACTTCACGTTTCCCGGCTTCTCCCTTGAGGGCATGCGCTATTTCACAGCAAAGCAGGGAACGGAGTCCTAGTAACAGCTGACACAATTTATGAATGATTTGTTTTATAATTCAGAGATGATGCAATTGCATAAGTAGAAAATTAGAATCAACTATTCTAGCTGGACTATTAGAATTCATCATTGACTGAGCAAGGACATGGGATACAAGATTAATATTAAAAAGTCAATCATATTTTATACACCAACAAAAAAATTAGGCAACGGAATTTTGTTTTAGAAAATAGGCTGGCTTTATATCTGTCACAATATATGATGTCAGAAAATAAGAGAACATTGTCTAACAAGTTTTGAGGGATATGTTTACGATCTGGCTAATTTTTTCCATCTATGAAGCAACAGAAAGACATTCTCAGACGGGCACGGCTGTGCTGGTTTTAATGGTGAAACGGAGGAGTGCTGCTGATTGGGGCTGTTTCCCAGCAAAAAATTATTTGATGATGTACTTCAGCCACCTGCGAAATGAATCAAGACAAAGAATTCATTAATGATAAAAACAGTTTGAAAAGACTGGCAGTAAGCATCGAATGATTTGAAAACAAGTAATTGTAAGATACCCTTAGTGTCATTAGAAAATATAACTTTTAGGCTTCTGTAAAGTATAATTTTTAGAGTAACAAATGGACACAAATAGTCGCAACAAAGTTGGAAGGTGGAGATAATTTTCTCAAATGTACTACAGTTTCATTCATTAGTCATTACAGAATTATGGGCTTATGTTCATTTTTATCTTTTTATAGAAGTATAACATGCATATATCAACACGTACATATAAGTGTACAGCTCATTGAATTTTCACGAAGTAAACACACACCCTTGCAACTATCACACAGATCAAGAAATAAAACATTACTGGCATCCAAAGAAGTTAATTGTATTTCTAAAAATTAAAAGTAATTACTAGTAAAACGAAATTAAAAGACACAAACCTACCCTGAGAAGCTCTAATATTAATGAAACCGTAATTCTCTTAAATCAACAGAAGAGGGTGCTGTTGAACTGTGAAATATCGTCAGCCATCAGACATCCTTACCATTGCCTGTTATTGCTGGTACAGAAGAAAAATAAAACATTTCCAGATGCACAGGAAATGGCAGACAACATCCAAACAAAGCCACTATATAAAGGGAATATAAAGCAAAAATCAGAACATTTCAGCTGCAAAATTCCCTTCCACAAAATGCAACAGAAAGAAACCGATGCATATTACCAACTTGAATTAAACATTTTTAAACATTGGCAAATAGGAAAAAAACACCTAGAATCATAAATTCAAGAACTCAGAACAGGAACAGACAAAGAACAAAAACAAAAACAAAAACCAGTAAACAAAAACCTCAGGAAGATATAAAATGAGAGTCTTGCAGTAATGATGAAAGAGCTGCTTTGGACCAATCCTCCTGCAAATAACCACCACGAATTCCTCTCAAAATGTACAAACAAACCACTTGAAGGTGCTGGAGAACACCCCGTGGGAGGCAGAAATGGGAGAGGGGATTGACACTTGGCAGAAGGGCATAATTGCACTGTGTAAATTTCCCATTTTAGTGGCTTGTACCTGAGGGCAGCCTGCAGTCTTCCTCTGGGAATTGACTAAAACAGGTAGAAGCCCACAGTCTTACTAGCTTAAAGAATCAAAGGACAGAGTTGAGGCAACCACAGTAGACAGAAAGATGCAGAAGGCTATGTGTTTAGTTGTGTCCCCCCCCAAATTCATTTGTTGAAGCCTTAACCACCAGTACCTCAGAATACGACTTTATTAGGAAATAAGCTCATGCAGATACACTTAGTTCAGATGAAACCACACTGGAGTGGGGTGGCCCCCAACCTAATATGACTGGTATCCTTAACAGGAAACTTGGGCACAGACATGCACACAGGTAGAATGACATGTGAAGATTGGAAGGTAACTGCAAGAATACGTTTTCAACGTTTTCTAAACATCAAAGAAAAATTTAACAAAGGAAAGAAAACACTATATAGAGAAAGGAACATATTAAATAAAATAAAACACAGTAAATATATAGCTATTAAACCAAACATGTCACTCATTTTAATACACATAAATAGAAACTCAAGTACTACAAGGAAAAGATTTTCAGGTTGACTCACAAAACAAAACCCAACTCTATGCGGTATTCAGGAGATACATCTAAATCAAAATGATTCAGAATGGTTAAAAATAAAGAGATGTGAAAGTATAGAGCAGACAAAATAATAAGAAAGCAGAGATTGTGATAATATCAGAAAATGTTGAATTTGGACAAAAAGCTTGAAATGAGACAGCAAAATACTTGATAATTCCAAGAGCCACAACTCACAAAGATAATATATCAGTTATAAGCATTTATGAGACACAACATAACTACCTTTACCTCTGTAAGTCAGAAAGTTAAGAATGTACAAGGAGAAATATACAAAACTACACTAAAACTAGGAGACATCACTTTCAGTCCAACATAAGACACAGGTCAAGTGAACAAAAAAGAAGAAAGTTTACAGAAAATCTAACCAGCAGAGTCAATACATAGGATATATGTATATTCATGGCAACAGAGCCCTACTTTAAGAGCATGCCAGATGTTTCCTTTTTTCTGCCTCAGGGCCTTCTGAAACCCTCTGAAATTTGTTGTTACAGACTGAATATTTGTATCCTCCCACGATTCATATGTTGAAGCCCTAAACCCCAATGTTATGGTATTTAGATGTGGGGTCTTTGAGAAGCAAATGTGTTTAAATGAAGTCAAGAGAGTGGGACTTTCATGATAGAATTAGTGCCCTTATAAGAAAAGACACCAGAAAGCTTGCATGCTCTCTCTCTGCCGTGTGAGGACACATTAGATTTCAGCAGGCGAAAGAGTCAACAATTCTGTAGATACATTTATAGAAATTATGGAGCCTGAAGAATATCTATATCCATAAGGGATATTGGTCTATAGTTTCTTTCTTTGTTGTGCCCTTTCCTGGCTTTGGTATCAAGGTGGATACTGGCTTCATAGAATGAGTTGGGGAGGATTCCCTTCTTCTTGATGTCATGGAATAATTTCTGCAATATGGGTACCAGCTCTTCTTTGTAGGTCTGGTAAAATCTGGCTGTGAATCCATCTGGTCTGAGGCTTTCTTTTCTTTGGAAGATTTTTTATTACTGCTTCAATCTCATTGCTCATTTTTGGTCTGTTCAGGAGTTCTGTTTCTTCCTGATTGAGTCTTGAGAGGTTATATGTTTCCAGGAATTTGTCCATTCCCCATGTTTTCAAGACACAACAATATGAAACAACAGACCAATATGTCTGGTGAACATAGATGCAAAAATCCTCAACAAAATACTAGCAAAGAGAATTCAACAACACATTGAAAAGATCATTCGCCATGATCAAATGGGATTCATCCCAGGATACAAGGATCGTTCAACACATGCAAATCAATAAATGTGATACAGCACATCAACAGAATCAAGAACAAAAACCATATGATCATTTCAATAGATGCCTAAAAGGCATTCAATAAAATTCAACACCCTTTCATGATAAAAGAAAAAAAAAAACCTCTCAAGAAACTGGCTATAGAAGGAATACAGCTTAACATGATAAAAGCCATATATGACAAACCCATAGCTAGTATCACATTAAACAAGGAAAAACTGAAAGCCTCTCCTCTAAGATCTGAAGCAAGACAAGGATGTTCACTTTCACCACTTTCATTCAACATAGTACTGGAAGTCCTAGACAGAGTAATTAAACAAGAGAAAGAAATAAAGAAATGGCATCCAAATTGGAAAGGAAAATGTCAAATTATCCTTGTTTGCAGAAAATGTGATCTTATATTTAGAAAAACCTAAAGACTCCACCATAACACTATTAGAACCAATGTACAAATTTAGTGAAGTTACAGGATACAAAATCAACACACAAAAATCAGTAGCATTTCTACATGACAACAGTGAACAATCTGAAAACAAAACCAAGAGAGTAGTCCCATTTGCAATACTACTAGTAAAATAAAACATATAGGAGTAAACTTACCCAAAGAAATGAAATATCTCCACAATGAAAACTATAAAACATTGATGAAAGAAATTTTTTAAAAAAGGAAAGATATTCCATGTTCATGGATTGGCTGAATCTATATTGTTAAAATGTCCATGCTGCCCAAATCTGTCTGCAGATTCAATGCAATCCCTATCAAAATACCAAGGATGTTCTTCACAGAAATGGGAAAAAAATCCTAAAATTTACATGGAACCACTAAAGACCCAGTATAGCCAAAGCAATCCTGAGCAAAAAGAACAAAACTAGAGGCATAGCATCACCTGTCTTCAACTTATACTATGAAAACAAACAAACAAAAAATTATACTACAAAGCTATAGTGACCAAACAGCATGGTAGTAGCATAAAAACAGACAGACCAATGGTACAAAATATAGAACCCAGAAATAAATGCATGATTTACAGTCAACTCATTTTCAATAAAGGTGCCAAGAACATACACTGGAGACAGGACAATCTCTTTGATAAATGGTACTGGGAATATTGGATATCCATATATACAAGAATGAAACTAGGTCCCTATCTCTCATCATACACAAAAATCAAATAAAAATGGATAAAAGGCTTTAAAACCTGAAACTATTATAATTTTATTGTGGAGTCTTCAGGTTTTTCTAAATATAAGATCACATATTCTGTAAACAAGGATATTATGAAACTACTAGAAGACTACATTGGGGAAACACTCCAGGACATTCATCTGGGCAAAGATTTCTTGAGTAAGACCTCAAAAGCAAAGATAAAGAAAAATAGCTAAATGGGATCACATCAAGCTAAAAAGCTTCTGCACAGCAAAGGAAACAACCAACAAAGTGAAAACCCACAGATTGGGATAAAATAGCAAACTACCCATTAAACAAGGGATTAATACCAAAATATATAGTAAGCTCAAACAACTCAATAGTGAAAAACAATCTGATTTAAAAATGGACAAAAGACCTGAATAGACATTTCTCTAAAAAAGACTTACAAATGCCCAACAGGTATATGAAAAGATGCTCAACATTACTAATCATCACAAAAATGCAAATTAAAGCTACAGTCAGGCCAGGCATGGTGGCTCGCCCCTGTAATCCCAGCACTTTGGGAGGCCAAGGTGAGAGGATTGCTTGAGCCCAGGAGTTTGCACCCAGCCTGGGAAACATAGTGAGACCCCACCTCTACAAAAAAATTTAAGAATTAGCCAGGCATGGTGGCATATTCCTATAGTCTTAGCTACTCAGAAGGCTGAGGCAGGAAGATTGTTCAAGCTCAGGAGTTCAAGGCTGCAGTGAGATGTGATCGAGCCACCATGCTCTAGCCTGAGCAACAGAGCAAGACCCCGTCTCTAAAAAACAAAGTAAAACAACTACAATGAGATATCACCTTACCCCAGTTAAAATGGCTTTTATCCAAAAGACAATAACAAGTATTGCTGAGGATGTGGAGAAATGGGAACCCTCACACATTGTTGGTTGAAATGTAAATTAGTACAGCCACTATAAAGAACAGTATGGAGGTTTCTCAAAAAACTAAAAATAGAGCTACTACATGATCCAGCAATGCCACTGCTGGGCATATATCCAAAATAAAGGATATCCTAGGAGGTATGTGCACTCCCAGGCTTATTGTAGCACTGTTCACAATAGCCAAATGTGGAATCAAGCCAAGTATCCATTAACAGATGAATGGATAAAGAAAATGTAGTACATGTACACATTGGAATATTATTTGGCCATACAAAAGAATAAAATCCTGTAATTTCCAACAACATGAATGGAACTGGGGGACATTATGTTAATGTGAAATAAATCAGGTACGGAAAGACAAGTATCACATGTTCTCACTCATGTGGGAGCTAAAAAACATTATTGAAGTCATGGATAGATAGTAGACCTATAGTTACTAGAGGCTGGTAGAACTAGTAGAGGGATAGAAAGGGGATAGTTAATGGGTAAAAGAACAGTTAGATAGAAGCAATAAGATATGGTGTTTGGTCGCACAATAGGGTGATTATAGTTAACAATTATTTATTGTATATTTCAAAATAATAGAGTGAAATTCAAATGTTCCTAACATGCACAAAAAAGTGATAAGTGCTTGAAGTGATGGATACATCAATTATGCTGATTTGATCATTACCCACTGTATGCTTATATCAAAATATCTCATGTACCTCATAAATATGTACAACTAGTATGTATCCATAATAATGAAAAATTTTAAAAGAAAAAAGAAAAATAACAGCAAAATTCCCAAATCTGGAGAGGGGAATGATCGTCTTAGATCCTTGAAGCCCAAACAATGTCAAACAGATGAAATATAATGATATCTTCACCAAGACACATTATAGTCAAATTAAAAACAAACTGGGAATTTTGAAAGCAAGAGAAAATCAACTCATCACATACTAAGGATCCCCCATAAGACTATCAGCAGACTTCTAGTGGATGCCTTGTAGTGCAGGAAAGAGTGGGATAATATATTTTTTAAAAAACTGTCACAAATTAAGGAGAGATTGACTTTTTTAGACAAACAAAACATGGAGAGTTTATCACCACTATCCTGTCTTATGAGAAACACTAAGGGGAGTTCTTCAAGTTGACATGAAAGGATCTTACATAACAACATGAAAACATATGAAAATATAAAACTCACTGTAAAGGTAAGAATATAGTCAAATTTAGAATACTCTGATACTGTAATAGTGGTATGTAAATTTTTTTTTTTTTTTTTTGAGACAGGGTCTTGCTCTGCTGCCTGGGCTAGAGTGCAGTGACATCATCGTAGCTCACTGCAACCTCAAACTCTTGGCTCAAGAGATCCTCCTCTCTCAGCCTCCCAAGTGCTGTGACTACAGGGGCACACCATCATGCCTGGCTAATTTTTTTATTTTTTGTAGAGATAGGGTCTTGCTATTGCCCAGACTAATCACTTTTTAACTCTAGTAGATAAATTAAAAAAACAAAAGTATTAAAAATAACTATAGCTACAATAATATGTAATTGAGTACATAGTATATAAAATATATAAATTGTGGGGTTTTTTGTTTTTTTTTTAATGGGGAGAGGACATTCATTCAGTACTTTTTTTTTTCTTTATTGACGTATACTTTACATATCATGCCTTCACTCCATTTTAAGTGTACAATTAAATGATTTTCAGTGAATTTACCAAGATGTACAATTAATCACAGAAATCAGTTTTAGAGGAATTCCTTTCCCCTATTGAGACCTAAAATTCCGCTCCCCAACTACTTTTCAAGCATGTCGCACCCCTCCACAGTGCCCGTCACGTCGCTCAGATGTGGGTTTACCCCCCACCCCCCAAATCCCTAGTGAACACTCCCACCATTTGAGCACCATAGTGTTAATCAGTCAATACCAGTTTGATGGCGAGTACAAGTGGGGCCCATTCTTCAGGTCTGGTGTCACCTCACTTTGAATAATGGGCTTAAGCTTAATCCAGGATAATATAAGCGGTGCTAGCTCACTGTCGTTTCTTAAAATTGAGTAATATTCCATTTTGAACATATACCAAATTTTAACAATCCACTCATGAATTGATGGACATTTCGGTTGTTTCCACGACCTAGCAATAGTGAATTGTGCTGCCATAAACATTCGGGTGCAGATGTCTTTATCATAGAATATCTCATGTAAATTGTGACATCAATAGCATAAAATGTGAGGGGAGAAAAAGTTAAAGTGTAGAGTTTTCAAATGTGGTTGAAGTTAAGTTGTTATCAGCTTAAAATACACTGTTATAACTATAAAATGTTTTATGTAAGCCTCAAAGAAACCACAAAGAAAAAGCCTGTAGTAGACACACAAAAGACAAAGTAATTAAGTCATACCATTACAAAAAACCTATCAAATCACAAGGGGATTTGTAAGAGAGAAAGAAATGAACAAAGGAACCACAAAACAGTCAAAAAAACAATGAATAAAATGGCAATAGTTGTTATCTGTCAATGATTACTTTAAATGGATTAAATACTCCAATCAAAAGGCATACAGTAACTTACGGGATAAAAAACAAACAAAAAAGAGCCAACTATATGCTGCTTATAAGAAACTCAATTTAGCTTAAAGAGCACACATAGTTGAAAGCAAATGAAGGGGAAAAGGTATTCCATACAAATGGTAATTAAAAGAGAGAAGGGGGTAGCTTTACTTATATCAGAGAAGATAGATTTTAAGTCAAAAACTGTCACAAGAGACAAAGTCATTATATAATGATAAACTGGACAATTCATCAAGAGGATATAATAATTATAAATATATTTGCACCTAACATTGGATCACCTAAATTTTTAAAGCAAATGTAAGAGGAACTAAAGGGAGAAATATATAGCAATACAATAAACATAGGGGACTAGTACAACCTCTGTGTAAAGTAATATGGAGATACCTCAAAGAGCTAGAAGTAGAACTACCATTTGATCCAGCAATCCTACTACTGGGCATCTACCCAAAGGAAAAAAAGACATTCTGTAAAAAAGACATCTGTGCTAGAATGTTTATAGCAACACAATTCCCAATTGCAAAGATGTGGAAACAACCCAAGTGCCCACCAATACATGAGTGGATTAATAAAATGTGGTATATGTACACAGCCACAAAAAACAATGGTGACCTAGCACCTGTTGTATTATCCTGGATAGAGCTGGAACCCATTCTACTAAGTGAAATATCCCAAAAGTGGAAAAACGAGCATCACATGTACTCATCATTAAATTGGTATTAACTGATCAACACTTATGTGCACATATAGTAGTAACATTCATCTGGTGTCGGGCAGGTGGGAGAGGGAAGGAGGGGATGGGTACGTTCACACCTAATG
>CAUYRT010091743.1:0-79196 GCA_963574885.1 Lepilemur ruficaudatus | reverse complement strand
AAAAATTAGCCGGGCATTGTGGCGCATGCCTGTAGTCCCAGCTACTCAGGAGGCTGAGGCAGAAGGATCGCTTGAGCCCAGGAGTTTGAGGTTGCTGTGAGCTAGGCTGATGCCACGGCACTCTAGCCCAGGCAACAGAGTCTCAAAAAAAAAAAGAATAGAAACAGGTCTGTTGGGGGTGGGGAGCGGTGGATGAAACCACACGCCTGCTGCAATAAGTTTCAAACCCTATAAATAACTCTTCATTCTCTTCTTAAATATTGGCCCTTTCAAGAAAAGTGATGTTTTTGTGGATCAGGAAAACCATCCAGCTCTCCTGAGGGTGATGGTTTCAAATATGATCCTTTAAGAGGGAGCAAGTTGCTGTAGGGCTTCTACTGCATTACTGACCCCATGTAACTCCAGGCCTATCACAAGTGCTTGTCGAAGCAGGTACCACATTCTTTATCAAAGAGAGGGAGAAATGCACTTACAAGTGAGAAGACCACAGTCCCGATTCCAGCATACAATAGATGCAGCCACTGCAAAGAGAAGAAGCACAATAGCATATTAAGAAGGAGATCTGGAGTAATGAAAAGGCTCACTTAGGTCACTGCTGGCAGATAAGGACCAATATTAAGAAAGTCAGATCTTTTGGGGAATTAATCTTTCCTTGAACACAATCAAGAGCATCCACTCAATTCCAGTAAACAAGCAAATGAAAACAAACCTTGCCAATGTCAAATACTAGTCATCAAGTGCTAGACATCTCGTGGTCGGGCAAGTAAAATGTATGAGACACATTTCAATTTTTGCCCTGTCCACATAGCCATTCTAGAGAATCTTCTCTCCCCTGAGCTCTTGGAACAGGTAGCCTTGCAGACGTAGTGACCTTCACGCACCCAAGCTAGAGCTGATTGGCGAGAGGTAGAAGAAACCCACTCCCAAAAGAGTGAGTCTGTTGACTGATCAGGAACTTACGGTATGTGACTAGGCTTAAATAGATGCACCAGGCCAGTCAGAAACCAATTCTCAGGATAGAGGGATCCAAGCAGCAGAGGGTGTTGTCTCATTAGCCAGTGTTGGAGCTGTTGTTGCCGTAAGAAGAGGTGGCCGGTCAGCTCAGCCCCAGAGAGGAAGGTAGGGTTTCCATTCCTGGGAATTCCAACTCTTCCTCACACCTGGGAGTTCCATGAGATTCTCTGGGTCTTTGCCTCAACCTAGTCTGAGTGGTGTCTGTTCCTTGCAACCAAAACGGCCCCGATCAGAATATGGGACTAGTCTAAATTCCAAAGGGTCTGGCTCTGGGAAGAGGGTGAGGAAGTGGCGTGCAACACCTGAGAAAAAATGGCATTGAGTCTTCAGGATGAGAGAGCTGGTTCTGAGAGGGAGGGCAGAGCACTCCCAGCTCTCACCAAGGAGAGGCTCTTGGTGAAGAAGGGAGACCAGAAACTGTGACACAGCTGGGAGACAGAGTATTTCCAGACTGAGCTAATAGTAAGAAAACACCTGATAACTGGAGTCTGGAAGATTCAAAATTGCCAAAGTCAAACAAGCACGTAGACTTAGGACACAGCTCTGCTGAAGTCTTCCATGCAAACATGTGTGAGGCTATAGATATTTGTGAAAGAAAACTTAGAATGGGAACACAGTTCCATCTAATAGGAAACAGTTTCTTTTTTTTTTTTTAAGTATAATTTCTATTTTGTTTTGTTTCAAAGGATAGTTTTTATTCAGTCCTCAAGGACTCAACTCCTTACATGGGCTTTGGCGGAGGTCTCGGGCAGCACCCGCAGGTCTAAATTGGGGTGGGAGTGTTCAGTCCTTGCGGGATTCCCGAGAACGATTCCTGACTACCTGGCTGTGACTGGCACAGCTCACACAGTAATGTAGCTTCACATCGACGTAGGCATCGAGGACTCACCGAAGAGGGGAACACAGTCTCTTAACTGCACCTAAATGATACTGTAAAGACCTCCAGAACCCACATAATAGATATTTGTATTATTATTACTGATATCTCTGCTGCCATTAATAATAAATGGAGAGCCGTGGTCTATTCAGGTACATCTTTGAGATGCCTTTGAGTTTATCTCTAAAATACAGATACAACCTCCCAGGCTGTAAGCCCATGTGGTCGTTCATAAAGCTGAACCAATCCAGTCGGAGCTGTTGGTTATATGCATGTCTGCGGATCATGTAACAAGTCCACTTGTTGCCAAAAAAACCCAATGGTTCAGCATTTGGACCAAGCTGGCCTTGGGGTTTTAGCCAAAGGGTCACAGGCCCCAGGCCAGCCGTCAGTGGACCTCCACCCCAGGGCCAGACGGCGCCTGTCACTCTCCACAGCCCTCTAGAATCAGTCCACGCACAGCGCAATGTGGCAGGAAGAGTGTCGCCACTGGAGTCACACAGATCTAGCCTCGATGCCACCCCGGCCACTCACTCCCTATGGGACTCGGAGGAATTATTTAATTTCCCCTAGCCTCTTTGCTTATCTATAAAATAGATGAGATACATACTCTTCAGGAATGTTGTGAGAATTAAACGTGATGCCTTGGGAAAAACACATAGGCCTATGTCCGATATCTAGTATCAGTGAGTATATTAAAGCAAAAAATAAAAAGCTGGAATTAGAAATTAAGGAGCCTCCTCTAAGCTGCTGTCAGAAAAGGCCAAACAGGCCTATGTCTCCCACTCCTGCTATAGATAATAATACTTCAAACACGCAGCACCACATACAGCAGGAGTCTGGCCTGCCTGCCTCATGGGTGGGTTCCCCCAACACCCTCTTGGGGAAGTACAGCTGCCTAGGGGAGGAGCTCAGGATTCACGCCCCAGCTCCTCTGTCCATGGGGTGGCCACTGGGACGGGCCTCACAGACCCTCGGCTACAGTGGGGGGACTGCCACTGACCATGGGCCCAGCTGCTGGGCTGTGCAGCCCATTGCGTTTTGCGCCTAGGCCATGTTTCCTACTTCTCAGGGGCCGGCTGTGAGCAGCAGGGCCCTTCCCAGGAGACATAGCACTAACCTAATGGTGGACTACGTTGGCTCGGGGCTTCCTGGAGGCCTTGCTGGGCCTCCGTCGGACCACACCACACCTACAGCGCCCCCACCCAACCTTCCTCCTCCCCCTTCCCTGGGGCCAAACGGGCAGTCCTGGTCTGAGCCCTCCTCCAGCCTCCCTGGGCTCCCCCCGTTTGTCTCTCACAGACATTTCTCCTGGTAAAATCCTTACTTGCTTAACCCCAACTCCATGCCTGCTTCTCAGAGGACCCAGACTAACACAACCGGTGTTTTTAACAATTCTCTGAGGTTTCCAAATGAAATCCCACTTACATATGCTCGTATGAAGATTAAGATAATTCCATAGACTAAAAGTACGACGGTCAAAACGAACAGCATTCCATTTAGCAAGGTAAAATCCCACTGAGGAAACACAAACAGTGTACAAACAACTCAATTATCATCTATGAGGAGTTTCAGGATGTTTAGAGATGCATCTATACCCCACAGACACTGGCCCATTGCTCATAATTTCCCCCGGCCCATTCAGAGAACTGTGGAAATCCTTTAGCCCCAACCACTAAAAAAATGCTCCATAAAAAAACATTAAATTGACTGGGATTTGCTTCAGGAGGGATAAAAAGGTAGCAGTGTGGACAAAAAGATAGTAGCCACTAGTTGATAATTTTTGAAACTGGGTAATGAGTACATGGGGGTTCTCTACACTATTTTTGTATTTATATGAAATTTTCCCTAATAAAAAGGTACATAGAATAAGTAGCATGTGAATTGGTATGCATAGTATGATCATAATTTCTCATATTTTTTAAAAGCATGTGTGCAGAAAACATTAATAGAATGAAACATACCAAAATGTTAACTGGGTATTGTATCTTTTTTACATTTATATGCATATATCATGATAAAAAATATATACTAAGCTTTCAAAAATAACTATTAATGATTCTTCTGTAATTTTGAAATTTATTAATGTGATTTTTGTGTTTGCTTTTATAAATTAGTGACCCAAATCAGCCTGAGGCAAGTAGGATTTTTTGTTGTTTTTTTGTTTTAAAGAAAGAAGATATTTATCTTCTGGCCTAAAAAAAAAAAAAAAACTGGATTATGTAGCAAAAGATATTTTCTTGCAAGAGCATTTTCCTAATTCTGTTACTTCCTCTTCTTGTCCCCTGCCCTTAACACACCAAGGGAATATTCTAAAGTACTAATTATCTAAGCGTGGTTCTCCAGTCAGCAACATCAGCACCACTAGAGAAATTCAAATTACCTGGCCCTTTCCCAGACCTACTGATGCACCAAGGGTAGGGCTCAGAAATCTTTGTTTTCACAGCCCTCCAGGTAGTTCTGATGCACGATGAGCTTTGTCTGGGGCTATGCTTTCAATACAGTAGCCGCTGGCCACGTGCGGATACTGAGCACTTGAAATGTGGCTCGTCCAAACTGAGACGTACAGTAAGTATAAAACACCACTGGATTTCGAATTTTAGTTCACAAAAATGTAAAATATCTCATGATTTTGGTTATATGAATTACATGTTGGAATGGTAACACTTCGTATGTATTGGGTTAAATAAAATATATTATCAAAATTAATTTCACCTTTTTTTTTAACTTTTCTAATGCAGTTACTAGGAAATTTAAAATCATATCCATGACTTGCGTCTGTGGCTCACGTTAGATTTCTCTGGGACAATACAGGTCCAGAAAGCAGTAAATCTGGCTCATGACAGCAAAACCCTACGGCTTGCTCCTTGCTGGCAGAAAGGAGACGTGACATTAAGGAAGGACGACTGGGGTGAGGTTAATCTAGGCGGGAAGCTTTGTCAGCTCGGCCCAGGCCAGAGAGAGGACAGGCTCTGAGTCATGCCAGTCGGTGACTTTTGGCTTCAGAGGCCCACAGAGCACGCAGGGACTCAGGGGGTCCAGGTGATAGTCATTCGGGAACAAGAATGGGCCACAGCATCTCCCCCAACCCCTTCTTGGCCAGGACCAAGGGCTCACACAAGCCACACCCTTGTCCTAAATTCCCAGTCCCCACTTTAGAGAGAAAAGCAGGGAAAGAGGGAGGCTGAGAGGCTGAGCATTTCATAGCCACGTGAGACTGTCGCCCAACCCAAAGGAACTATTTCAACCATGGGATCAGATTAAATTTACACCAAATGGACATTTAGTTAATTTTCTCCCTGCTAAGTGGACGGTTGGGGTTCATGAGAAAGCTCGGACGCATTGTATGCCTACGTTTCAGCTGCAGCCCTTGGGTTGTGGTGGGACTGAATTTTGCAACTCCCACCACATAACTTAGTGAAAAAAATGTTATCTAATTGAACATGAGTTCAGCTGCCTCTCAAAGTCATCAGTGCAAATACAGTAACCAGAACCTTTTTTAAAATACCTTCCAGTGTAATATTCACTCTCCTGAACCTGGGTTATAGGTCATCTGTGACTTAAAATACTAATGGGCTTTTTAAAAAGTATTCTGGCATTTTAGAAAATTTAAAGTGACTTAATGAATCTGTGCATTTAGCAGCAGCCCACCTCACTCATTGCAGGAAGGGGCTATCTAGTTACAAATAGGCTGGTTTCCACAAATGACCAGTTTTGAGATAGCAAATACTGATCTGATAATGAGTTAAAGTTGAATCTCTAACTTTTGATACAATTTAGCTAAATATGTAGTAGACCCTTCCAACTTTCTGATGCGTCTTCCTTTTCCCATCAGGAGAAGGCTAAAATTCCGCACGTGTGTAAGACCTTCCTTATGACGTGTGCCAACCAACTTGGAAAATATACTCCCTTCTGTGTAAGTTATTAAATTGACGAAGGCGACCCTATGATTTACTAAAGGAAAGTGATCAGAACTAAAAGGAAGGGTCACAGAAAATACACCTTGATATCAAATATCAAGGAGATTTGGTTGGAGAGACTCTGGCTCATCTCACAGTTAAACAGGAACAGTCCTGAATGATGTGGTGTTCTCTGGGAAATTGTGGCACTTTTGAGCCCTGGCGAACTGTACAACTTTTCAATTTTTCAAGTCCCTGTGTGAGTCAGGCTCCCGGCAGGGAAAAGATGGCACAAACAGGACAATTTGAAGTGCGGTGGTTTCTAAGGGAATGGCCCAGAAGGCTGTGTTGAGTTGGCCCCCTTGAGACACCGTGAGTTTTGGTAAGGGACACTCCTAGCCCAAGAGGAACTTGTTGGGGAGAAGCCATGGGAATAAACACTTCTTCCGCCCCCCCAGGCTCCAGCTGGGACTTCCCATTGGCCAAAGCCCAGGCAAAGCCTAAGGCAAGAAGGGCCAGGGGGTGAGGCCCACAGGGCAGGGAGAACCTGGGAGGAGTGTGGAAAGTGGGTCAAAAGGGACAAAGGGACACATCTAGCATGCTCCCTCGTGACAGAAATCTGTTTCAATAATACGTACTTTTGTTTGTAGAGCAAATAAAGTGAGAGCCAATGTCACCAGAGTGGTTGCTGCTGTTGCCCACAATACTTCATCGACTTTATAGAAACTAAAACCAGAGATTGTAATTACTGTTCGCATACATTCAAAGAAAAGAGCACACAAATAAAAGGAAATGCATATCAAAGACTTACCTTGCTACGGCTCCTAGCATCAGGCCTTGAAGAATCGTCTAAAAACAAAATTCACAATAAATCAGAAGCCTGCTTCCTGAGGCGTGAGGCCGAGGCCCAGAATGAGGAGGCAGCTTGGGGTATGTGCGTGTGAGGAGGTCTAGGGGGCAGGTGGAGATATGTACAAGCCTGGTGCTCTCAGCTACAGGGCGATTATGGGACGTGAACAGTAGAACACACATAACCACACACACCACACACACAACACAGTGACACACACACACCACAGAGTCACACATATAAACCACACACACCACACACCCCCACACACACGCGCCTTTCATGTGCTGCTGGAGCTGGAGAAACATGAAGCAATGAGCTAGCAGAAGAGGAAGAAAATTAACCTCGAGAGGAAGGGGCGGATGCAAGCGCGTCATTAAAATGTCATTTGCACATGGAATAAACACACTTTTTTCCTATAATGGAGACAAAGACAGCCTACTTAGGTGAATTTAACAAAGTAGAGAATCCGGCAATTCTGCCACTGGGCTTGGATGATCCTGAGGGGCGATCCCAGATTCTCTTGGACTCCAGTCCCTTCCCAGCCTCTGCCTGGGCCATCCTTGGGCTACGGGTGCTCAAGGCCCCGTGACAGTCCTGGCACTTTGGTTAGGAAGTGCCATCATTTCTACATCTTTCTTGGCTCTCCCTCTGGACCAGCGGGTCTGCCAGGCATCTGGATTCCCCTGACAGAGCAGCCTGCGGGCTGGGGGGTGTCACAGGGCCCTGGTGGGGGCCTGACTGTGGGCCAGGGCACAACCTCAGTGCCTGTCTGGGTCCCGTCCCCTGGCCTGGCTGGCCGCTGGCTCTCCAGGCCCCTATCTCTCTCTCTCATCGTCCCCCCATCCCGGTCTGTAGGGGTGAGGAGAGTTCTCTAGCCCTGGCGCATCTCTCCTTCTTCCCAAGCCCAGGGATGTTAAGTGCCCTCCAGCCCCATCTCCTGGCACTTTAGGGCTGAAGGTTGTCACCCAGGCACTACAGGAAGTGTCAGCACCCAAACTGTGGATGAAGCCTCAGCAGAGACAGCATATCCTGATAAAATGTTACTGTGTGAGGGCCCCACTGATGAATGACAATATGATCTACAGATGAACTTTTTACTTTGGTGTGTATGTGGTGTGTGTGTGTGTGTGTGTGTATGTGTGTGTGGCATGTGTGACTGTGATATTAGTGGTGTGTGTGTGTGCCTGTGTGCGTGTAATTGAGAGACTGGGAGTGGCGGAAGGAGTGACTTCAAGCTGGAAATCAGCTTTGGTTTTTAGAAGAGTTGGAGTGTGAGTAGGAAGAGGCGCAGAAGTCAAACCCGTCTGATGACTTCAAGAGCTCAGAACATGGTGGGCGCAAGGGGCCCAAACTCTATGGGACAAAACCTGTCTTTAGTGAATGTGAGTGCTTTCCTTCTGTCCCTCAACTCCTTTTTTGAAATTTTTTTTTTCCATTTATTTCCAAACCCTTGGGCACAACATTAAGTCCAGAAAATACAACTAATTCTATGCCCCTCTATAATTTATCTTCTCTTAAGCTTTTACTTGCTTTGAGATAAACAACAAAACCTCAGGGATGGGAGCTCCCTTGGAGACTCATAACTTTTATCTTTTCTTGCAATCAACATTAAAGCCATTTAAAATTTTAAAATAAGAAATCCAAACACTTCTGGGAACGTGGCACCCAACCCCTGCTGCCCCTACCACGGCCTTTGCTTCGGGACTCCTGGTGTCACTCCGTCTGGCCAAAGCCCTGCCCCTCCCGAGTGGGGTCTGCGCTCCGTCAGCGCAGGAACTGGGATGGTCCACATGCTGGCTCCGGCAATAAGCAGGGTACCCACGCCAGCTGAGAAAGGCTCCTCAGTGTCCTGGCAGTTGAGGAAATGCTCAAATGTGGGCAGCAGGCAGACAGTCTTCCCCAGCCTTGGGAAGAAGCTATTCCTCCCAACAGGCAAATCACCACGGACCTGCCTGGTGTGGAGGCAGAGAATCTCACCACTTGGTGTGTGAGCTTGCTGTGGCCACCAGGATCTAAATCTAGGATCCTCAGGTGTATAAGATTCAAGTGTATTGGACTTCATGCGTTTTGTGCACTAATCTAACCACTATCTTTATTCACCTAGCCTACTTTTCCTTCTATCAGATTTCCCCATTAATTTATCTTATCTTCTCATATTGTGGACATTTTTATAAGCTACCTCAAATCTGATCTGGAACCAGAGGAAGAAAACATCAATTGGTAAGTAAATCTTCACATGGAAAGATGCTCAACACTGCTTGGGGAGAAACATAAACCCTCTCGAAAAGAATCATTAGCTGACACCATCCCAAATCCTACTGGGACTGTTCTGGGTTTTCCCAGGAGGAGCAAAATACCCTACGAGCTACTACCAGTGAGCTTCAGAGAGACCATGGCGTCTGGAAGTGAGAGGTGTGGCCCGACTCTAGGTGAGAGAAAGAATCAGGGATGGGGGATGACTTAGATGCCGCCCAGTCCCTGAGGAGGAGCCCTGAGACCTCCATCTGGGGGGCTGAGCCCTGGGGAATGGGGGTAAAATGATAGAAATTCAGGTTCTATGCAGGTTTAGAAAATCTGGGAGCTTCTGCTGAGAGCTGGCAAGATCGGGAGTCCCCATGGGCAGCACAGAAAGGAATTGGCTACAAGAAAGGGTGCCACACGGTCTTCTGTGGCGCAGAATGGCACTGGATGACAGGAAGTGGGCAGAAGTGGCAAGGCTGTGGGAGTGGAAGCCACCACGACGAGGCACTGGGGAACCAGGAACCCAGAACCAGGACCAGACCATGGGTACATGAGGAGCGCCAAGGACCAGAGGCCCCCCAGCCCCCAACTCTCTGATGCAGGGAAAACCTTCCTGAACTGAGATGCAAGTTAAGAAAATAAGGGAAACCTGAACTCAGGATGGTTTCTGGTCCCAGTGGGACTTGAAATAGAAATAAAACGCATTTTGCAAAAATGAAGAAATTTGCATTTCTTACATACTAGTTTGTGAACTAGATATGGAACCCACTCTCGACAACAAGATGTGTTTGTTGTGCCTGACAGAAACCCAGCCACTGCCAGATTAACTGTTCCTGAAATGCAGCCCAGGTTGGAGGTAGGTTCCACTCCAAGGTGGCCTTACAGGAGGCGTTTGCTGCCACGAAGATTCCCAAATTCTCTAACCTACAAAAAGGGTGGATACTAGCTTATAAGTTTTCTACTTCATTGCAACCAGAATTCTACTAAGAAAATGTTTCACAAATAATCTCTACTTATATTATCCCACAGGAAGAGTTTCCACAATTAAAGGAATGAACTTAACAATGCGACAAAAATATATTTCAGAGGTGAACTAGAACAGGTGTCGACAAGGTTTACTTACAAACAATCCCAGGAGAATGTAATTCGCAGGCACCTGGCGGCGGAGTTTCCCACAGCAAGCGAGTACAATAAGTACAACAAAAAACGCTGGGCTGCAGAATAATTTAAAGCCATGTGTTATTTGCTTCCAGTGATTATATCATATGATGTATTATACTGAGATAAACAGATATAGATACATATATGTATCATTATATGATATCATCTCATAATAAGTATTATAAAGTAAACAAATATTTTCATTATTAGCTTTACTTTTTTTTTAGCTTATAAAATTAACTTTTCTCATTGCTGTCCACAGATAGTTTATGGGGCATTAAAAATTTTTTGTTTTGAAATAATTATAGATTTATAGGAAGTTGCAAAGGGATAGAGAGGTCCTGTGAAACCTTCACTTAGCCCCAATGGTTACATCTTATACATTTATAGTACGATACCAAAACCAGTAATTTGATATCGGTACAGTGTGTATGTATTGTTCTAAGTCACAGAACTGTGACACAAACATTTGTGTAGATATATGTAACCACTACCACGATCAAGATTCAGTACTATCCTATCAAGAAAACATCAAAAAAGACCTCCCTCATGTTACATTACCCCTTTATAGTGTGGAAGTCGCCAATGCCAAGATGGAGTCACTTATGTCACACCCAAAGTGGAGCTAGGAGGTTATGACGGAGGGGATCTCACACTCGTATGTCTAAGATAAGAACGCCCACAAGGACCTTTCAAAAACCCACAAGAAATTCCTACACAGCCTGAACATCCTGCACACGTGTCTGTAACAGGACTTAACACAAGAAATTCCTCACAAATGCAGCATTCCCGCTAAGTTGCTCTCACAAGAGCACTTGCTTCGTGAGGGCTGTCTCCACCGTTGAGTTAGGACCAGCACCTGCAACAAGCCCCTGTGACCTGTGATTTTTGTTTCAAAATAGCTTCCATGAACCTCTCCTCCTTGTCTTTAAAAGGTTTCTCCCTTACCCCAACCTCTCCAGATACACTTATTCATGGCTTTTGTATCCCAGATTGCAATCCCTCTGCCACTCCCAAATGCACTGTTTCTTGGGCAGAGCCTCTCTTTCTGTCATTAGGTTGACAATAGTAACACCCTCACCCACACAGTCAACCCTGACTTTTGGCAACCACTGATTTGTTTGTTTTCCATTCTTATCATTTTATCACGTCAGGAATTTTATACCTTCACCTCATTTTTTATAGTGAAACAATCTCAGGCACTAAATAGCCAGTAGAAAAACCACGTTTTATGAAATCTGATGATACTTACAAGGTTATATAGGTGAACCAGGGGTTTGCACGCACCCACACTCTTAAAGCCTTCCTGGTTAAAAAAATTAACATAAGTTTACATAATAAATAGTATATTTTGCTAATGTGATATTTAAGTAGAAGTAAAGTAATATCATGGGAGGAAAGGGGGAAACCCTAATTGATTAATGGCAGATGGGGAATGAAACAGTGAAACATTCTTTTTCTTAAAATAGATATATTCATAATAAATATTAAATAATAAGTGAGGCCAGGCAAGGTGGCTCACGCCTATAATCCTAGCACTCTGGAAGGCTGAGGCGGGAGGATCACTTGAGGTCAGGACTTTGAGACCAGCCTGAGAAAGAGTGAGACCCCATCTCCACTAAAAATAGAAGAACTTAGTCGGGCAACTAAAAATAGAAACAAAAAATTAGCCGGGCATGGTGGCGAGCACCTGTAGTCCCAGCTACTCTGGAGGCTGAGGTAGGAGAATTGCTTGAGCCCAGGAGTTTGAGGTTGCTGTGAGCTGGGCTGATGCCACGGCACTCCAGCCTGGGCAACAGAGTGAGACTCAGCCTCAAAAAAACATATAAATAAATAATAAGTCAAATTTGGATCCATGTAAATGTCCTGGTAAAGGTTTTTATTTTTAAAAATACTGAGATTGGGCCGGGTGCGGTGGCTCACGCCTGTAATCCTAGCACTCTGGGAGGCCAAGGTGGGTGGATCGTTCAAGGTCAGGAGTTCAAAACCAGCCTGAGCAAGAGCGAGACCTCATCTCTACTATAAATAGAAAGAAATGAATTGGCCAACTAAAAAAATATAGAAAAAATTAGCCGGGCATGGTGGCACATGCCTGTAGTCCCAGCTACTCAGGAGGCTGAGGCAGTAGTATCGCTTGAGCCCAGGAGTTTGAGGTTGCTGTGAGCTAGGCTGACGCCACGGCACTCACTCTAGCCCGGGCAACAGGGTGAGACTCTGTCTCAAAAAAAAAAAAAAAAAGAAAGAAATACTGAGATTGATATGTGCTCAAAGCCAAAGAAATCAAATGTATGTGTTTCATGATACAGATTTTCATCATATGCATATAAGCAGTAATGGATCACAGTCCCTCCAATAATTCCTGAATTTAACAGAGTTCCAGGCTCCAGGATCTCCATAACCTCACCTTTTTTTCCTTTATACAGTTCTATCTGCAGAAATAGCTCAGAGAAAAATATTTTTAAAATAGTGGGGTAATCACTCTGTGATTCTCCCCTTGTATACACATAAAATAAATTTGTATGCCTTTTCTTCAATTAAAATAAAAAGAGAGAGAAGAAAAGACAATAGTGTCATCTGGGTGCAGTGGCTCATGCCTATAATCCTGGGAGGCTGAGGCAGGTGGGTTGCTTGAGCTCAGGTGTTCAAGACCAGCCTAAGCAAGAGCGAGATCCTGTCTCTACTAAAACTAGAAAAATTAGCCAGGCCTCATAGCCCATGCCTGTAGTCCCAGCCACTCTGGAGGTTGAGGCAAGAGAATCACTTGAGCACAGGAGTTTGAGGTTGCAGTGAGCTGTGATGATGCCACCGCACTCTAGCCTGGGTAACAGAGACTCTGTCTCACAAAAATAAAAAAAGACAGAAAGAAAATAGTGCCCAAAATAAGAGTAAGAAAAAGTTCTTGGCTTAGGAAGTTAAGGTAAAATCCTAGAAATCTACCATCACCTTGGTCTAGGAAATGCCTCAGAAAAACAAATCTATAGAAATATTATCTCCTATGAATGATTAAGAAAAAAATAATACATTATTTTTAAGTGATCAAAATTAAATCAAGCTGATTCAATAAAAATTAACATGAACAACTTAACACTTAATTTGAGTAAGTGTTTGAGTATTTCAGTAATAAAGACTTACCAAAAAACAAACATGCTAATTATTGCCGCAGTGACCAACAGCTGAACTGACAGGATGAGGAACACTTTTGTAATGAAATCTGAGGAAACACAAACGTCATTTTTATGACACAGTATTCAAAAGTATAAATGCAATTACCTATTTTTGATACTTCATAAAAGGAATTTTTCCTCTGATTTTTTGAGGATGGGAAAGGCAGTGCTAGTTTATAGTCAGCAAATGGAATAACAACAAAAATACGGCTCTGCAGAGCTTTTAGGGAATACTCAATCCGGATTGTCAGGTGTTTTATCCATGGAAGCTCCAAAATTTTCAAGGCAAGCTGAGGGATTTAATTTCTTATTGTGCAAACCCCATCCTCCTTAGGATCAAAAAAGTCCTCGAAGTCTCAGGATATCGCAGGCACAGCACCAGGGCTCCCGCGACACTGCACCCCTGCACGGAATGCGGACAGCCACACCTCGAGGGCGGCAGGTGGAGAGGGTATTCGCCTCTCTGGAGACGGATTTAGGCTGCAGAGAGCTGGCAGAGCTTTTCCGCCACTTTTCCCTCCAGCCTACCTCCCCTTAGCAACTCTCTCGCCTTCTACTTACGGATGTGGAAACCAGACAACCTGGCGAAACAGCAAGACCAAAGAGTTCCAAGTGAAAGACGTGCCGAAGCACAGTTTGTGCTACGTCTGCATATCTTTTTGCTTATTTCCTACTGCACAGGTTTTCCCAGGGCACTCTGAATATGTCGCTGGCAATGACAGTTTCCTTTTTTGTGTGGCTTTACTTCAATTTAAAAAGGAAAAAATGAAATAATGCCGCTTAAAGTTAACTTATAGGACCATCAACTCCGTCGTTTTGCTGGGCAGTTTCTGTGCATGGGAAGTATGACAACAAAGGAACGGGACTGAGCTGTCTTAATCAGAGTATCAAAACATATATTCCCAAATATGTGCTGCCTACATTAAACTATTCATGTAGCTAACATTAATTTGGCATCTACCATGTATCAGGGACCATAAGGGAATAAATATTAAATGAGGCTCGGCCTCATAAGAACAGGCATTTAGATCAATGGAATAGAGTTGAGTCCGGAAATAAATCCTTATATTTATGGCTAATTGATTTTTAACAAATGTGCCAGAACAATTCCATGAGGAAAGAATAGTCTTTTCAACAAATGGTGCTGGGATGACTGGATGTACACACACAAAAGGATGAATTTGCATCCTTTCCTCATGCTGTACACAAAAATTTATTTAAAATGGATCATGGTCATAAATATACAAGATAACGCTCTCAGAAGAAAGCACAGGTCTAGGTCTTCATGAGCATCAATTAGGCAATGATTTCTTAGATAGGACACTGAAGCACATGCAATGTAACTAAAAACAGATAAATTGGATTTCATCAAAAATAAAAGCTTTGTGCTTCCAATGACAGACACCATCAAGAAAGTGAAAGGAAACCTACAAAGGGTTTTCAATAAGGGACTTTCCAATGAGGGACTAGTATCCAGTATACATAAAGAACTCTTACAACTCAACAACTAGAAGACAAATAACAGAATTAAAAATGAGCGAAGTTTGTATAATGCCCTCCCATATTGCCCTGGGCTCGGCCACATGACATGCTTTGGCCAATGGGACATTTGCAAGGGGGATGCAGTCAGAGGCTTGATAAACTGCTTGTGCACTGGGGCTTATCTCACACTTCTCCTGGGACCCAGCCACCATGGAGTGAGTAGCTCAAGCTATAAGAAGAGAACCAACAACCAACAATTGCCAGTCATGTCATGGAGTCATAATGGCTGTAGCAGCCTCAGCCACCATCTTATTATAACTGGTGAGAGCTTCCAATTAAGACCAGCAAAAGAATTGCCCAACTAAGCCCAGTCAACCCACAGAATCATGAGAGATAATAAAATCGTTGTTTTTCTTTAAAAAGTGGGCAAAGATTTTGAACACACATTCCTCCAAAAAAAGACATATAAATGGCTAATAAGCATATGAAAACATGCTCAACATCATTAGTCATCATGGAAATGCAAATCAAAATCACAATGAGATACTACTTCACACACTAGAATGGCTAGAATAAAAAAGACAGACAATAGTAAGTGTTGACAAGGATATGGAGAAACAGAAATTCTCATACACTGCTGATTGGAATGTAAAATGGTGCAGCTACTTTGGAAAAGTTTGGTAGTTCCTCAAAATGTGAAACAAAGAGTTATCGTATGTTTTAGCAATTCCTAGGTGTCGAGAGAAATGAAAACATAGGTCTACACAAAAACTTGAATATGAATTTTGATTGCAGCGTCATTCGTAACCTAAAAGTGGAAAGAATTCAAATGTCTGTCAGTCGATGAATGGATAAACAAAATGTGTTGTATCCAGGCAGTGGCATACCATATGGCCTTAAAAACGAATGAAGTACTGACACGTGCTACGGCATGGCTGAACCTTGAAAACATTATGCTAAGTGAAGGAAGGAAATCACCAAAGACCACATGTTGTATGTTTCCGTTTATAGGAAATGTTCAGAATAAATAGATCCATAGAGACTTCTGAAAGTAGCTTAGTAGTTGAAGAGGGTGAGGGGGAAGGATGATGGGAGTAACTGCTAATGGGTATGGGTTTCTTTTTGAGGTGATAAAAATGTTCTAAAGTTGATTGTGATAATGGTTGACAACTCTGTAAATATACTAAATACCATTGAAGTGTACACTTAAAAGGGATGAATTTTATGATTTGTAAATTATATCTCCATAAAACTGCTTTAAGAAATTGTAACCCCCATAATTCTTAATCCATTATCTTGCTGTACTTTTCCTTTTTTCCCACAGCACTTGCATCTACTTACATACTATATAATTTTTTTAAAGTGGGGAATGACCCAGCCTCTGCCTTCTAGGAGAGGCAGATGCAAATAGCTAACTGTAGGCTGGGCACAGTGGCTCACGCCTGTAATCCTAGCATTCTGGGAGGCCAAGGTAGAAGGATAGCTTGAGGTAAGGAGTTCGAGACTAGCCTGAGCAAAAGCAAGACCCCCATCTCTACTAAAAATAGAAAAAAAATGGCTGGGCAACTAAAAATAGAAACTAACAACAACAAAAAATTAGCCAGGTGTGGTAGTGAGCACCTGTAGTCCCAGCTACTCGGGAGGCTGAGGCAAGAGGATCGCCTGAGCCCAGGAGTTTGAGGTTGCTGTGAGCTAGGCTGACTCCGCGGCACGCTAGCCAGGGGAGAGAATGAGACTCTGTCTCAAAAAAAAAAAAAAGAAAAAAAAAGGAAGGAAAAAACTTAAGCTAATATTGTGGTAGGTAAGAACATTTTACAATCAGTAACAAATTCATATCTCCTAAAAAAAAAAAAACAAAAGTTGCTCACCATATATTTATTCTGAATTTCTGAATGCCCTGGACAACTTGGGAGGTAGGCTATTATAGCAGCCCTACATTATGTTTCATGACAAAGCATGAACAGGAAAAACTAAAAACAAAATTCAATCTTTCTGACAATCCACTCTGTGGAAACATTATAACAGAACATTTGCTTTTCTCTTACAAAAAGGTAATTTGTTGATTCTCACCTCTGCGGATAGATGCATCTGAGAATGGAGAGGATGAATTAGTATGGCTTTCGTCTGGAGTGCTGTCATCTGTAATTTGTACCACATAGGCATTCGATTTCTTAGCAGCCGTTAAGGTTTCATCTCTTCGAGTTTCTTGTGGCCTAGATGCAGATGATGTGCTGTGCTGACCAGATTGGGTGCTTTTATCTACTGTTTTCCGAACCAGATATTGATGATCTCCAGAACTAAAGTCTATTGGATCACTGACCTCCAAGTCCATTGTCCTGGAAGGAGAGGATTGTTATTCATGTCCTTGTGATCACACCTCTACAACCTTAGCATCCTCATAACATTAAAAGGCTTTTTTTTTCCTTAATTTTAACTGCCTTGGCTCAGTACTTACCAAGTCAGTGCCTAATAAACATTGGTTAAATGAATGATGAACAAATACTTTTATGATGAGGCTGATAGAGTAAAATAATTTACATACTATTATAAAGTTGATATTTTTATAAATTCATTCAGCAAGGAGTTAATGAGCGCCAAGCATGGAGTTGCCCTTGTCTCAGCCCTCAAACAGCTTACATTTTGGAAGACAAGATCTTCAAACAAACAATACCGTAAAAGGCGATATAAGTAAGCTAGGAACATTGGAGGAGGACATGAGAGTGCTTAATAAAGTCTGGAGGAACATGCAGGGAGTAGAAGAGGTCAAAAGCTCCCAGAAAAAGTGAGGTTTAGGCCGTAGGCAGAAGTTGAGTAGAAGTTAGTGAAGTGAAGAGGTGGGGGAGTTTTCCCAGACAGAAGAACCAGCCTGGACTGATCTGCTTTCCCTGGGGAAAGCAGAGAGGGCAGGTTCTAGAAACTGAAAGAAGTTCCTATAGTTGGAGCAGGGAGTTCAAAGAGGTTGAACAGAGAGAATGTTCAACCTCTGGAATGAGGTTAGACAGAGAGGTGTTGGGGACACATCACTGGGAAGTTGGCAAGCCAAGTGAAGGGGTCTGGACTTTATCCTGAAGGCCACAGGTATGGAAGGCAGAATAACGGTCCACCAACGATGTCCACATCCTCATCCTGGGAACCTGTGAATATGTTACTTTGCATGTCAAAAGGAATGCTGTGGGTGTGATTAAGTTAAGTACTTTGAGATGGGGAGATGATACTAGATTATCTGGGTGGGCCCAAACAGTCACAGGAGTTCTTATGATTATATTTATAATAGGGAAGCAGGAGGGACAGAGTGAGATGAAGGAGACGTGACAATGGAAGCAGAGGTCTGAGTAATACAGTGCTGTCTTTGAAGATGGAGGAAGGGGCCATGAGCCAAGAAATGCAGGCAGAAAAGGCAAGGAAATGGATTTCCCCTCAGAACCCCCTGAAAGAATGCAACCCTGCTGAAACCTTGATTTTAAACCAGTAAAACTGATTTCTGACCTCCAGAACTGTACGATAACAAATGTGTGTTGTTTTAAGGCATTAAGTCTGTGGTCACTTGTAACAGCAGCAATAGGAAAGTCATACAATGGGGAATCACTGAAGGTTTTCTAGCAGGGGACCACAGGGGGCTTCCTAGAAAGATTACTCCAGGTACAGTGAGGAAAATGGGCCAGGTAAGCCAAAGTAGAAGGAAAGAGACCAGAACTCCAAATAAGAGGTGATGGTGGGCTTTGCCACACTACTTTGCAGCCTGAACACAGTTCTGAGAAAACCACTACTAAATGGATCCAAAATGGCAAAGCAGAAGCCCCCCATGAACCTCCTGGGGAATAGGAAGACTCAGGCAAGGCCCTGTTGCCGGCTGCCTGTTGCACAGAGAGAGCCACGTGGAGGTGTGAGAAGGAGACTGCAGAGATGGCGAAGCCTGGGACAAGCCCAAGGCCAAGCGGAAATGGGTGAATAGAAGGTCTGAACCAACACCAGGCTCCTGGAGAAGCAAGTGCAGTGTGATAAAGACGCCCCTTATCCTCAAATTAACCTCTAAATTTTACAAAACACATCGGATTGGATGAATTGAAAATGTAGTTCTACAATTCATCAGAAAGACTAAATGTGTGAGAACAATCAAGAAAAGATTTGAAAGAGAAGGATTATAGGGGAAGGGGTGGTGATGTACTTTATCAGAAATCAAAATGGCACAGAGCTATATAATTAAAACTGTGGTAACAGATATAAAGGGATCAATGGAATGGAAGAGATTCAATAAACAGACTGATGTATATATGAGAATTTAATATCTGATAAAGGTGGAATTGCAAATTTCATCCCACGGTGTTGGAACAATTAGCTATGTACTTGGAAAACTAAACAGAGTTTAACAGTTATTTCACATTGTATACAAAAACACATTCCAGATGAACTAAAGATATTATTATAAATGATAATAACCATAGATACTCTACAAAAAATACAAAGAACGTTTGTGTAAGCCTTTGTAAGAATGATAGCATAAAAGAAAAGCTTGGTAGATTTAGAGTACAGAAATACTTTAAGATGCCATTTCAAAGGATACCAATAAATCTGAAATGCAAAATTTTAAATGTAATATGTATAATAGTTACTGTATTGTAAAAAGAACTTTACTGAGGAAAAGATAGGCAACCCAATAAAAGGATGAGAAAAGAACATACATAGGCAATTCATAAAGGAAATTTAAATGGTCAATAAACTTAGGAGACAGTACCTCACAAATAACCGAAGAACTGCAAGTAAACACAACAGTAAAATGCCATTTTTGCACAAAAGACTGGTGAAGGTTAAAAAGATAATTCTCAGCGTTATAGATGACACTGCACAAGGGTATGAAGAAACAGATACTCCAGGGCCACATATGACTTGCATGGGCCCTGCACACGTTTGCCCTCATGGTCTCCTCTTCCACAAAAAAATATTAAAAAATTATATTTTATGACTGCATTGGTATAAAGATGAGTATAATGCAGGCTAGATTCATTATGTACTATATATTCATTATATTCAACTTTTTTCTCCTGATTTTTAAAAAAATTAAAATATTTTTATGGCCCCCTACAACTCTCCTGGGCCCTGGGCCCTGTGCCCACTGTGACTAGCGGGTAAATCAGCCCTGGGATAGCTCCTCAGGGGCATAAACTTGTGGCAGGGGGCAATTTAGCAGCATCTGTCAGAATTCAAAATGTGTATTACCCAACAGTTATATTTTTAGGAATTTTCCCCGTGAACATACTCAGACAAACAGGCAAAGATACATGTATAAAGAAGTTCATTGCATCATTCATTGTTCGTAACTGTAAAAATTTAAAACAGTCTAAGTATCCATCAGCAGTGGAATGGTTAAATTAATTTTGGCACAGGTAAAGGCAGATAGATATGGATTGATGTGGAAAATTCACTATTACACACTTTTGAATTTAAAAAGATTAGAGGATAATATTTAGTAAGATCACATTCATGTTTTACACACACACTCTCCTGGGACTGGAAAGATACTACAATCTGTTAATATGATTATCTTTAACACAGCCCAGTTGGGCAATACCCTCTGAATTGTGTGAATATTTACAGTGAACATTTATTACTTATATACTAACAAAAAGATATTTACATTTTGAAGAGGAAAAAATATTTCTCTTTTTGGTAAAGTCTGGAACTCCTCTGAGGACAGCAGTCTTCACACGAAGCTGAGAAGCATTTAAAAGCTGTTCAAATAACCAGGTTGGTTTCCTGACTAGTGTCCTGCAAATCAGAAGGAGGAGAGGCAACCAGATTTTCAAAGCACTCAAAAACAAACACCCAAACCAAAGGCAACTGGATTTTCCTCATGAAACTACATCTGGCTGGTGCCTGAATCTCACAGGGAGGCTTTTGCCTGGTTCTCAGCCCATGGTCATCCAAAGCGCAGCAGGCTCTGGGGCTGAGGCAAGGTTCTAGCGACAGTTAGGGGAGTGGCAGTTGGAGTACAGGGTGGGATGGGGAGCCCACTTGGAGCCTCGGAGAGGGTCTCTAAGTCAAGCCCAATGTGCCCAGCCTCATTCTGGCCTAACAGCCAGGCCAGGGCACACTGTGCTGAATCTCAGTGAGGCCTACGCCCGAATCTCCTAACTGATTCCACGTCAGGGAGCAAGAGGTCCCCGGAGGATGTGGTGTCCCCTAACCATGTCATCACTTTCTTCCAAGCAGGAGGAAGATGTTTATGAAACTCCACCGGGGGAGCCCACCAGAGATCCCACACGATTTTTTCAAATAAGGAAGACTCATCTGTGATCAAGTGGGCGTGAGTTTTTCTGGTCCATAATGATGATGTTGGTGTCCCCCATGCATGGGACAGCTACTTGCAGGCTGCAGGCCAATGAGGAGCCGTGGAGGGGCCTGATTCTGGCAGCTCGGTGAGAGAAGTCTCTTCCCTGGGGTTTCTAGTCTGAGAGGGGAGTGGGAGCAGAAACTTGTCTTAAGTGGAGATATGGCTGAGAAAAGGCTAACTGATGTGTAAATCCAATCATTAAACTGCAAATTAGTGTGTCTACTATGGGTAAGGAGTGGGGAAGTAGAAGAAACGCAAAGAGGAAAAAGACATACTTCCTTTCCTCAAGACGCTCAGCTCAGCGGTGGGAGGAGACAAACAGTGAATACCTAAGGCAGGAGGAGGGAAGAGCCAAAGGAAGAACAGTTATTCAGAGTTAGGGAGTTGGAGGAAGGAGAATGTAACTTCTGGCGTGGGTCTGAGCTGAATCTCGAAAGGTGGTTAGGGTTGGGTGTGAAGAGTTGGGAGGAAGCACATTCCAGGCAGAGAGAACACGCAGAGCCGAGGCACCAGGGTGGGAAATACAGGGCACACATCCAACACAGAAAGTAGGTCCATTTGGTAGTAACATACAAGGTATGTCTGCAGTGGACGACAGAGATGCATACCTTCCTGAGGACAAAACAGGAAAAGGTCAGTAAGAACGCCTGCCATGGCTCTCTTCCCTTGAACTTTCTTGCAGTCTCATAGGTCTCCCTCATTCTCTCTCTGTCCAGTCCCTACCATCTCTCTCTAGTTTGTCGATGTTAATAGGCAACTCGAGCTATTTGCATTTTTTCCAAAATATAATTAACATGATTTACATGATTACACATCAGGGGTATAACTAATGACTTGACCAAGATCTGGTCAAAACAAATGCTTCTTCCTCCTCCTTCTTAGATATCAACCTCATAGTTGACATGAATCAGGCACTTACTAGATGTCAAAGTTGTTTACTTCACATGTACTAACTCATTTAATCTTACACCATATTTGTGTCTTGATGAGTATGGGCAGTGTGGGGTTCCTTGACCATGCACACCCTTGTCCTGGATATCTTGGGGAACACTGTCACTGAGTCTCCCTTTACTTACCTGTCAAATGAGGATAAGACAACATGCCCCATGGAGTTGATGTGAGAATTAAATGAGCTTAATTAAGCTGTACACATGAGTTGGATACTCTACAGCATGTGTATTATACTTCACTTTAAAACATTACAAAAAAATTTACAAGGAAAAAGTGCAAATCTTCCTGATGATTTCAGAAGGTTAAAGGGTGCGACCAAGGGCTGGGGAGCTGACAAGGACAGGAGGCAGAGATGGTTGGGATGGGGAGGCACGGAGAAGCTGGGTGTTGGGTCGTTATACAATCATCCTGCAGTATCTGTGGATTGGACCAACCACAGATAGAAAATATTCAAGGAAATAAAAATAACAATACAATAATAAAAATAATACAAATGAAAAGACAATATAGTATATCAACTATTTACATAGCATTTACATTGCATTAAGTATTATAAGTAATCTAGATATGATTTAAAGTATACAGGAGGATGTGCATAGGTTACATGCTATGCTACATCATTTTACATAAGGGACTTGTGTGTCTGTGGATTTTGGTATCCTCAGGGGTCCTGGAACCAATCCCTCACAGATACTGAGGGACGACTGTACTCATGGACATTGACCTGACCCAGAATGGTGTCCTGTGGTAGACAGGAAGCTGGAGAGCCAGGTGCCAAAGTTTTCAGTGAGTGAAAGGGAATAACTTGGAGATGAGGTGCAAAGGGAGGTATACCGTTACCAGACAGACACATTAAGGAGCACGGAATATAGTACCTACATTTCCTCACAGTGCATTGTAGGAGAAGAAAAACTTCCTTCTATCGCTTTAGAGTCTGTGGCTGGGCCTGAGAATTAAATTATTAATAACATAAGAAAGATTAACAAAAGAGAGCACACAAGTTGTATTTAATATTTTTACATGCATGGGAGTCTTTATAAGGAAAGTAAAGACTGATAGCTGCTATTAGGCCAAAAGCATATATACTCCTTTAAACAAAAAATAATAAATTAGGGATGTGATAAGACGAAAGGACTTGGGCTAAGGCTGGTAAATTGTGGGAAAGTGACTAGGAAATATATGCAGGAAACTAATGGAAAATAGGGTTATAAGATTTAGTAAGGTTTTGTTTGTAGAGTCATCTCAGCATCAACTCTATCTCTGACAAATAAGAATATTCTCCTCTTCCTGGTGCAGAGAGGGCACCTTTCACAAGGGAAGTTTTATGTCCTGCTTCAGGCAGAAAGAGTGTCAGGGAGTCTTTCCTCCATCTGTTGTTGCTCCATTGCCTTCAGCTCCAAATAATATGCTAAAGTTGTATATTTTGGGGTGGTATGCTCTGAACACCTTCAGCATTGTTTTAAAATGAGACAACACTCTTCATCTATTCTATTTAACCACTTTTATAGTTGGTCTTAATCCCCATAACACTCCTGGGAATTTATTTTGTTTTACTGTTGAGGAAACGTAGACTTAGAGCCAGGTTGACTGAGGCACGCCCCAGGGAGCTATTCCAAAGCCCTGCCTGGAAGTGGTGCCAAGAGCAGGGGCTGTTGGCTGGGCACGGTGGCTCACGCCTGTAATCCTAGCACTCTGGGAGGCCAAGGCGGGTGGATCGCTCAAGGTCAGGAGTTCAAAACCAGCCTGAGCAAGAGTGAGACCCCCATCTCTACTAAAAATAGAAAGAAATTAATTGGTCAACTAAACATATAGAAAAAATTAGCCGAGCATGGTGGCACATGCCTGTAGTCCCAGCTACTCAGGAAGCTGAGGCAGAAGGATTGCTTGAGCCCAGGAGTTTGAGGTTGCTGTGAGCTAGGCTGATGCCATGACACTCTAGCCCGGGCAACAGCGTGAGACTCTGTCTCAAAGAAAAAAGAGCAGGGACTGTGACGGCGGCAGTCCAAATCGCAGTACCTCCGATCATGATAGGTTAACAGTAAGACAGGGATGACACCTCCTTCCAGGGTTGTCATAAGCATTGAGATTTCCTTGCAATATAGGCATTTAATACACATTTCTCCCCCAAATCCCAACATATTCATCAAGATCCTTCCTAGGGTACCAAGTCTAGGAAATTCAGGGTCACAAAGAGGGGTTTGCAACCACCACCCCACCAAGTGAAGCTGAGAATGACAGCCTTGTTTTCCTGGCGAGGCCCATACTGACTGGTGACATTAAGAGAAGCAATCCGGTTTCTTATATGAGTCCTAAGCCAGTTGTTTTCAACCTCTGGGTCCCCAGAACCTTTCAGGGAGTCCTCAGTGTCAAAACTGTTTCCCAACAACGCTAAGCCAGGTATTTATTTGCCTTTTCCACTCTCATTTTCTCACTGGTATACAGTTCAGAGGCCACAGTTCATACGATGACATCACCCAACAACTAACGAGTGTGCACTTGACATTTTAGGCTGTAAAATATCTGAATTTTTATTTCCAATACATACAGGTTCATGAGTAGAATCTACATAAACAAAAGTATTTGGAGGGAGAGTGTCCAAATTACAATTTTTAAGAATATAAAGGGGTCTTGACTAGAAATGCCAGATTTAGCAAATAAAAATAGAGGACTCCCAGTTAAATACGCATTTCGGACAAACAACGATTATTCCATGGGTCACACTCATGCTAAAAAATTATCCTATGTTTATTTGAAATGCACTTTTAACTTGGCGTCCTATATTTTACCGGGCAATTCTAGTCCTGACACCAAAATGTTTGACAACCACTCCCCTAAGCGACAGCTAACTGAGGGGCAGCGAGCGCCTAGTGACGCCTGGTGCTGCCCTTCCGGTCAGGTGGTCGGGCGGCCCGCGTGTGGCCCCGCCCAGTGCCGGAAGCCTCCGCGGTCCGAGTCGGGCGCTCCCCGCAGGCGTGGCCCCGTCCCGGCCCCGCCTCCCGTCGCCTCGGGCCTCCTGGCGCAGTTGCTAACGCTGGGGCTGGGGCTGGGCGTGGAGCGGGCGGAGTCGCTTCCCGCCTCCAGGGGGCAGCGGCCGCGGCCAGGTCCCTGCGCTCACCGCTCGGCACCCTCGCCGCTCTTCCTGTCGCCGGGAGTGGCGGGCCGACCAGCGGGCGGCCGGGCCAGCGGCCGCCATTCCCGTGTGTCTGCGCCCGCGGGGGCAGCCCGAGCCGGCCACCATGCCGCTGGGCCTGAAGCCCACCTGCAGCGTCTGCAAGACCACGTCGTCCTCCATGTGGAAGAAGGGCCCGCAGGGGGAGATCCTTTGCCACCACTGCACGGGCCGGGGCGGCGCGGGCGGCGGGGGCGCCGGCTCGGGGGCGGCCGGCGGGACGGGGGGCAGCGGCGGCGGTGGCGGCGGCTTCGGCGCGGCGACCTTCGCCAGCACCTCGGCCGCCCCTCCGCAGAGCAACGGGGGCGGGGGCGGCAAGCAGGTGAGCTCCTTCGGCCCCGCCCGCCGGCGGAGGCTGTCCGGGCGCAAGGCGGGCGGAGGCCGGGCCGGCGGGGAGAGGGCGGGCTCGGGCTTTCCCGGATCGCCCTGCCCTTGCGGGGCCGGGACGTCCCTCCCCACGTCCAGATGAAGTCTTCACTGGTTTGGTCCATTCCTTAGCACCTCTTCCTATTGTGAGAAATTCAAGGCATAAAGAAGCAAGAAAATTAAAAGCGCTTTAGAAATTGCTCCATTGTAAGGATGTTTTGGGTAGCAGCAACCAGACATTTCAAGAGACACACATGTACACAGTCGTCAACAGGGTCTTGCGGCAAATGTAGGCCCTGGACCTCTTTCTCTGTTAATAAAAGTTACTTTTGTTATGTATCATGTTACTAAGATTATTATGTGATTCTTTTAAATGACGGCATAAGTATTCCATTAAATGACCTTATAAAGTGCATACTCTGGGATCCGTGTAAGATGGTTGTGTTGGGACAGCAACCTTTCTACAGTTTTTATTTCTTTCTCTTTTTCTTTAATTCTTTATGTAACAGAGTAAGCAGGAAATTCACAGGAGATCTGCTCGGCTCAGAAACACTAAATACAAATCTGCTCCAGCTGCTGAAAAGAAAGTTTCCACTAAAGGAAAAGGGAGAAGACATATTTTTAAATTAAAAAATGTAAGATGATTGTGGACAGTGCCTCTTACTGTAATGACTGTGTGTGTAATGTGTCCTGCCACCGCCTTCATTTCTCACCATTGAACGTGGACTCTGCCCCTGGGAGCTCTTCTGTAGTATGCTGGGGAGTGGTCCAGACTCCCCGAAAGGGAAAGAGCTCTGTTGCAGGAGACTTAACTGTTGATAAAGTTAATAATACCCTTTCTCTTTTTTTAGCTCCCCCCAAACTATAAATGTGAATTTTAAAGAAACAACCTTGAACCTGAATGGGTTCTCTATGCAAAAAGGAAGAAGAGAGATTATGGTTCTTGATATGGCCAGGTACACTAGGAAAGTTTTTTTTTTTTTTTAATTTTATTCTTTAAAGATCTAAGTAAATAATAATACTGGAACTCATCATTTCCATATTCATCTATTATAGCCCCAGAAAATGGGTGATGAATTGAGTGACTGAATCAAAGAAGGTTTTGCTAAACCTTCTTTATCTCTTCTCTGCAATAAGAAGAGATTGTTGAAAGGCTTGTGCTGGAGGTAGTTGAAAGCACATTTGTTTTGCAGTAAGTTTTCACTGTTATTGTAAACACCAGGGACAGTGGACAATGCATTATAGACTATTTCTTTAATCCTCAGTATGCTATTCTTTCCCTTCAGAACAGGATTGCTTCGCTTGCTAGTAATGACATTTCCAAAGTTAGGCATAATTCATTTATAAAACACAGAGTGGCCCTGCAGTGGATTCCTGTGCAGATGACAGATTATTTTCTTACTGAGAGTAGTTATCCCTAATTTATTTAAGATTTTTATAATTTAATTTCTTTAAAATGAGACATTTGTTGACTAGACAAAATATGTTAAGTAAATATGCATTTGTTTATATTTGTATCACACGTTTGTTCCTTTTAATTATGATGGCTATGTTCTGTGCAGTTAGTATCATTTCTCTGCAACCCCTTTCTTCAAAGATGATACCAAGCAAGATAGATTTGGGGGGCCTTGCTTCTGTGTTGTGGCATAAAAGTGTGTATTGCAGATTTAGAAGGGATATCAGTGATGTTTGGAAGATAACAAAAATTGCTAAGAACTCCCAAGAAAGTTCCTAAAGCCTTAGGCCAGGCTTGCTAGAAAATTGATGTGGAATGTCATAGGCTGGTTCCATAGTGGAGATAGAAAATGTCTCCAAGGAGATGCTTATTGACTTTGTAAAATCAAACACAAATTTTAGTATTTCTCAAATTACCAAACTCTCATATAGGACTGGGAAAATGCCTATACATGCATACATACTATTAATGTGCTTATATTTTTACTTTTGTTTTTTCATAGCCCATCAAAGCTCCTGAGTCAGTGTCCACCATAATCACTGCAGAATCAATCTTCTACAAGGTAAGCCTCCATAGAGTTACTGAAGGAAGAATTGGGCCTATTGTGTAATGTGCTACTAAAATGTTGGATTATTCTAAAGGTCTCTGCTGTTCTATATTTGTATAAGGTGTGATTATGCTTTTTGTTCCCCTCTAAGTTATTTTCCCCCATATGTGGCTGCTATAAAACATCTCATCCAGAGCTGAGATGGAAGAAGTTGCCTACTGAAATAGGATTATGGGAATTGTTCTTAAAATGCTAATGTATAGTGTGGAGCCATGAAAAAGTAAGCCATCTTAGTCAATGTGATGGCATTGAAGGGTGAGGAGGACAGAGGTGGGATTTGGATTAGTGGAGGATGTAGACTGGGATAGGCCTAGAGATTCTAAAATGCCTTTAAGCAGAGATGACAGGAATAAGGGCAGCATTTGGCATTGACACTTACTGAAAATGCATGGTGAGAGAGTCCAGGATATTTTGATAAAAGTAGGAAGGTCAGGTTTCCTAGGGCCAAAGCCCATGGAAAGCTGACACCTCAGTGAGAGGTGACATATTGTTATTTTTAAACTGGAAGTCCTAGGAAAGGAGTTGGAATGTAGAAAAGACCTAGGGCATGGCAGCAACCATTAAAGGCTATTTGGTGTTTTGGGGCCTGAACTGTCACTTAGGGGGAAGTGGTGTGAGTTGGTGCTTTATACCTGACCTAGTGGACCAGACATGGGAAAATCCTAGTGATTATGCCCTTGAGTGTACTGTTTTTTTTTTTAGCCCACAACCTGTAGAGTCACAGTCTGTACACAGAAAAACGTCTTCCCTGTATTTCCAGCATTTCATACATTGTCAATAATAAAATGGCTAAAGTTTAGCATGAGCTTGCTATGGATCAGGCACTGAGTGTTTTATGTGCTTCATTTCATTCAGTCCGCTCTATGAAGTGGGTGCTTTTATCCCTGCATTTTCTGGATGAGGACATTAAGACACAAAGACATCTTAACTTGTCCAAGATCACATAGTCAGCAAGTCATGGAGTGAGGCAGTCTGATACCAGAGCCTAAGCCTAGAGCTCAGTTCCTGGTGCCACTGCTTTAGCAAGTGACTGGCTATGTGATTAGGACCAACCTCTCTAATGTTTCTTCATTTGTGTAAAATAGGGATTGTGAATAGTAACTACCCCAGTGGGTCAGGTGAAATCATGTCTGTCAGGCATTTATCAGAGTAGGCACTCAATAGTAGAAATTGGCATCATCACATCTTCGCATTTGTGCATTACCTTCACAGCTGAACATGCAGTTTACAGATTAAGTCCACAAGCAACTGGTGGTGTTAAGGTGTTGGTGTACTGATGATTTACATGTGTGTCTCCATGGAAAGGCATGTGTGACCGGTTAGTGTCGATATCAGTACTTTCATACTGTTGTCTGATACCCATTTTTATTAAACAATAAAAACAAAATACAACAAAATATTCAAGTAATGCTGCAGACACCCAGTATTGTGGAGGCTACCACAGCAGTGTCCTTGTCAGGCAGCTCTGTGGTGGTGAGTATAAGAGGTCAGTGCTAGCCGCTGAACTACATCCCAGATTGGGCAAGAGGGAGCTGAGTGGGAGCCACTGGCATGGTGGTCAGGAGTGTGGGCACCCAAGTCCCAGAATGGTTAAGTGGCCTCCCTGGAGCACAACAGTGGCAGAACAGCTCTACAAACTCAGGTCGGTTACTCCTAATCCATGTTCTTCAGTATCTCATGTGGGCCCCTTTTCTGTCTGCCAGAAACCTTGAAACCTCCTAGCAAATGAGGAGTCCACTTAGCTCTGATGTCCTAGTCCTGTTTGATCTTATAGGCATGTACACAGCACGTATTAATAAGCACCTACTATGTGCCAGGCACCACTTGCCATTGGAATCTTTCACTAAGACATTGTCTTTGCATTGCAGTTCTGCTTTCTCGCTACTGTGTGTTTTGGATTAATAATCATTCAGCACACATTTGAATGCTTATGATAAGCACATATAATCATTTATAGTTTGGGAATAATGATTATATATTTGGACAAAGCAAACCATAAATGCGAACTACTTATATGATGAATAACACAGAACTTTGGAGTAGTGGCTGGGAGGAAGGACCAGCTGATGATGGATACAAGCCAGCAATTAGCAGACTGTGGCCTGCCTTGGCTAGACCCATTCATAGTGATCCAGTGTGACAGTCACCCTCAGACACATGGATAAGGTCCATCAAGAGAAACTCCTGGCCTATGAGGTGCTCATGTTGCAGCTCAGTTACTGGAAATACTTCAGAATCGTGTTTATGGTTGAGGTACACACCTCTGCAGCTTTACCTGCTGCCAAGGCCCTGCTTCCAGGAAAGCAGCGATGAATTACACTATTCCTACAGTCAAGGACAGTATGGCCTACTGAGAACTACATCCATTTAAGGAAGTGATGAGTGTCATGAAGATTTCAGTCGGCCATTGTGGATGTTCAAAAGAGAGATTATCTCCAGTTTAAGACCCAGGGAAGAGGATGTGGGTTAGATAGCAGAGGCATAGGGAGGGTTTAATATAGGACATGTGCAAATTATTTGGGTGTAAAGTGGAGCAGGAAATGAGTAAGACACAAAGCCTTGGATACCAGAAGTACCAGTATTGCATTGTGGCAGGGTATAAAACTGAATGGGGAGCTGGAAGAGACAGCAGGGAGTCTGGAGATGGGTGGTAAATCGAGGGTAAACATATGTTGAAGACTGATTATAAGTGAAAGAGTTTCTGTCATTTCTTTTGGTTTCAATCCATTTTCTTTGAATGGATGGTCATGGAGGGAGATGTGGAGAGTATGTATTTACCAGGTAAGCACTGATTTTTCAAGACAGGCAGTACAGAAAAAGACCACTGAGCTGGGGTAGGAGCCTCAGCTGCAGTCTCTGCCTTACATGGCTTTCACAAGTCACTTAGCCTTGCTGCAGCTTCATGACTGTGGCTAACAAAGTAGGGATGGTATGGAGCATGGAGGACTTTAAGGGCAGTGAGACTACTCCGTATGATACTATAATGATGGTTAATAGCATACATTTGGGTGATAATGATGTGTCAGTGTAGGTTCATCAGTTGTGACAAGTGTACCACCCAGTAGAGGATATTGACTGACAGTGGGGGAGGCTGTGGGTGGGGACAGGGCATATGTGGGAAATCTCTGTACCTTCTGCTCAGTTTTGCTATAAACCTAAAACTGCTCTAAAAAGTTGTCTATTTTAAAAAAGTAGGGTTAGTACTCCTGTGATTTAAAATCAAAATACTTTTATGAACAGATGTTTTCTCCAGAAGCAAATTATCATATAATTACACATGTATATGTATATAAGTTTTTTCATTCAAAGGTGAAACAACTTCAGAAATTGGCATCAAATATATAAACACTGATATGTTAGATCATCTTGAAGACTTTGATTGACCACTTTGAAAATTTGTTTTCATATTAAGGGAGTTTCATTCATAGCTGTGGCACTATTCTATTTTTATTTTAAATATGGGATTATCTTCTGTTTTCCCCAGGGAGTGTATTACCAAATCGGTGACGTCGTTTCTGTGATTGATGAACAAGATGGAAAGCTGTACTATGCTCAGATCCGGGGTTTTATCCAGGACCAGTATTGTGAGAAGAGTGCAGCCCTGACGTGGCTCATTCCCACTCTCTCTAGCCCCCGAGACCAATTTGACCCCGCATCCTATATCATAGGTGAGTTTGACAGATGGTGCAGGCTCTTGAACTCACTTAATTCTCCAGTATTATGTGAAATAATGTATCAGTTGGCTTGGGCTGCCATGGCAAAATACCACTGACTGGATGGCTTGAACAATAGAGATTTATTTTCTTGCGGTTCTGGAGGCTGAAGTCTGAGATGAAGGTGCTGGCAAGATTGGTTTCTGGGTGAGGCCTGTCTTCCTGGCTTGCAGATGGCTGGCCACCCTCTTGCTGTGTCCTCACATGGCCTCTCCTCTGTGTGCACGTGGAGAGAGAGCCCTCTGGTGTTTCTTCTTAGAAGAACACCAATCCTATCAGATTAGGGCACCACCTTTTGACTTCATTTAACCTTAATACCTCCCTAACGGTCCCATCTCCAATTACCATCGCATTAGAAATTCAGGCTTCAAAAAGCACAGAAAGACAAATCTTGCATGTTCTCACTCATATGTGGGAGCTAAATATTAAAAATAATTGAACTTGTGGAGACAGAGAGTAGAATGATGGTATCAGAGTTGGGGAAGGGTAGTGGGGAAAGGGGCATAAAGTGGGGATGGTTAATGGGTGCAGAAATAGGTAGTTAGATAGAAGGAACGATATTTGATAACCCAACAAAGTGACTATAATCAACAATAAGTTAGGGTATATTTTAAAATAACTAAAAGAGTGGAATTGGAATGCTCCTAACACAAAGAAATGCTGATTGCCTGAGGTGATGGATACCCCAGTTACCCTGATTTGATTAATTCACATTGTATGCCTGTATGAAAACATCATCACATGTACCCTATAAAAGTATACAACCCATAATAATTAAAATAAAAAGAAATTAGAACTTCAACATATGAATTTAGTGGTATTAGGGACATAGTTCATTCTATAACCAGAAAGAGCATAAGTCATTAAGTACAGAAAAAGTAAAGAACTTTATAGAAAATATGAGAGACATGTTATATAGCTGGAGCTTGAGTACTATCAGTTATTTTAAGCTAGAGCAATGCGCACCTACTAAACAGTGGTATGGATAAGATTTTTTCCAAGTGACCCAGGGTTAAACTATACTAAAATAATTTATTGCTCAGGAACTAGGTTATTTAGGTTACTTATAAAAATATGTTCAAAAATAGCTTCTAAAAGGACTGTTCCAGTTATTTCTAAAATCTTACAAATTCTCAATATGCATCCCTCTGCATGCCACACATGACATCCTAGACCTTTTATAGCATATCATTGTTGATGGCTGAAATGGCAGCCACTGTGCTTTTGTAATTTCAAGGCTGCCAAAAGATGTGGTACAAACAATTCTTGATGTAGACTCTCAGGAAGTTACTGATTAATACATTTTTGAAAGTATTCAGATTTTTTAAGTTACCCTGAACTTTTCAGTCTTTCTGCAGTGACCGTGTATTACTTTTGCATCCTGAGAAAAAACACGTAATTTTTTTTTCCCAGAGAGAACTCCAAGAACAAATAATATACTGCTGTTGTTCTCACCTACTTATCAAGTTTTTACATGACCAAACAGTTCTAGTCTTCTGCTGATAAATACAGAGAACAGTGGGCTTCATTTGCCTTGTTGATGGGACAGGATCCTGGCAAGGGCAGTGATGTGTCTGAATCGCCGCCAGGGCTCCTCCCCCACCTTGTCTTCCTAATCCCCGGGTTCTGATGTGCATCCCCGTCCTGAAGTCAGGGCACAGACTTGAGCCAGACCATCTGAGTTCACAGCCCCAGCACTTACCAGCTGTGTGACTTTGGCAGATTCCTTAATCTTTCTTGCCTCACTTTCCTCATATATAAAATGGGAATAATAATAGTGTCTACCTCAGATGGTGGTTGTGAGGATTCAAAGTATTGATATGTATAAGTACATAGAACAGTGTGGGCACATAATAAACATTATGTAAGTGTTCAGCATTATTTTTAGAATCCTTTCCCTATGGAGTTACTGTTTTGGGGAGAATGCCATATTCCTTAAGCAGTTGAAGAAGAAAATATGATGATGGAGAATAACTTCAGAGTAATGCATGTTTCAAGGGCTAATGTCAGGTCACCCCCAGAGTGCTCTCTCCCAGGGGCTAGGAATTTTAACATTTTCTGAAAATAATATATATGTTCAAAAGTGTATTTAACCTTTCCATTGGCTGCCTTCTAGGGCCAGAAGAAGATCTTCCAAGGAAGATGGAATACTTGGAATTTGTTTGTCATGCACCTTCTGAGTATTTCAAGTCACGGTCATCACCATTCCCCACGGTTCCCACCAGACCTGAGAAGGGCTATATATGGACTCACGTTGGACCTACTCCTGCAATAACTATTAAGGAAACAGTTGCTAACCACTTGTAACACAAATTAAAACTGGATTTCCAGTTATTTTGTATTCATACTACTATAAGGTAGGCCACATACTTCTTTAATGAAATTCTTAAATGGAGAAAGGTTTTTTCCTACTATCCAGTAATCATTAGATTGTTTATTACCAGCCAATTATAAAATTAAAAGGGATAGACAAGAATGAAATATATATTTTGAAGTTAAATATTGTATTCTATATGTGTGTCTTTCCAGGCAAAGGCTGTAATTTCCAGGGAGACCATTAGGAAAAGGTGGTGTCTATTTGTCCTCATAATTTATTTCTAGAGACTCTCATAATGGATTGTATTTTTCTACAAGAAAAAAATATTAATTAAAGTTTGGATTTCTGACCATGTGCTTAATCAAATAAAATGTGGCTGTGACCAACAGTGTCTATCTGTCATAAAGCCACACAGCCTCATTTTCTCATCTAGAAAATGCTGTGCCAGACTTTTGGCTTCTTTAACCATAAGGAAAGTGATTGGTTGGTGATTTTATTAGCCCAGGTTTTTAAAAACTTTCTTCTAATTCTTCAGTAGCAAATAGGTATTCAGAATCATTCAGTTGATCTTAATAGATGTGCTCTTCACTGTTTCTCAGTCAAAAGGAGGCTTCCAGGCAAACCGTAAGATTTTATAGTACAGACAGTCAGCTTTACCAAAGCCACATGGGGAACACGTACTGGTCAGACATCCCACTTGATAGTTCTTGATCACCATTAGGGCAATAGCTGGGCAGTCATAAAAGTGATGAATAGGTCATTAGCATTGGTATCTTTAAATCTAACCCAAAGTTAAACCATCTGCATTGGACCCATAATAACAGGACTAAAAGCATGTCTTGGCCTGGGAAGGCCTATAGTACATGAAATTTTCCAGAATTCAGTGTGGGTCTTACTTCCAGCACAGGCCAGTTGAGTAAGGGAGCAGATGGAAGAATAGGGGTGGTCCACACTTGCCTCCTGTCCTGTCCTGACTTAACCAGAATTTTTCATCCCCAGGAGAATTTGTCAGAATCTAAGTGGATCATAATGATTTTAAGCTGTAGCGGTTTAACTGACACCCTTTTTTACACAGTTACAGTTTGTGAGTTAGAAATAAGCAACTGTAGATAGCTTCATGTACATGTAAAACTGATCGTAAATAGCATTGTAAGTAACTTTCTAAATGCTAATGTTCAAAACTTTTGTATTAAAATATATTTTTCACTATGTATTTGCTTTGGATTTATTTCATATGCATGATTTAAATAGGGCTTTCTACTCGAAAATGGTATTTAAAAAACAAAACCAAAAAAACAGTATTATAGTACTGAGAATTTGAGTAGACAGACTCATTATCAATAAGTAATAGATTTTAGGAAAATCAAAGAATGACTGATTGGTAAAATGAACACTTAATGTAAGATATTTATTAAAATGAGGACATTTTAAAAAACCAGTGTATAAACTAGCCATTTGTTTATAAATTGGTAGATACTTGTGTAGTAGCTTTTAAAATAAAAATGGATTTCCACTTTTCTCCTCAACCAATGCGATAGATCCCATTGCTTAGGGGGTCAATTTCTCCTTTAGCTAAGGCCTTCCCTGATGAGGCCCTGCTCTGTGGTCCCAGCCTGGTCTCCCCCTTCTCACTACCACTGAGATATTTCCCCTGAACATCCTCATTCTCCTGGCTCTGAGCCCTGGTACATACTGTTCCCTCCAGTTTTACCAAAGGCCTTTCTTCAGGCCCTCAAATTCTGTCTCTCCATGAGATCTTTCCAGATTCCCATGGCTCCTTGAAATCAATCTCAATCCTATTCTGTCATTACATTTGAGTCTCTACTTCCATTTTCCCCACTCCCAACGCTACGTTCCCTGGAGGACAGAGATGGTGTGTTTTACTTACTTTGCAACTCCCATAGCACCTAACTGGGTCCTTGCTTGTGGGAGATGCTTAGAGTCCAAATTAAATACTGTTAACTAAAATGCTTGTTGATCTGTAATTAATACTAGTTTATACTAACTTTGGCTTAAACTTCAAATTCTATTGTAAATAGTCAAGTAGAATTTCAAATTGTTACATTCTGGATTAGTATTTGATTGTTTTTAAGATTGTTTTAAAAAGGATGTTTTTAACATGAACTTCAAATAATTCTCTTACACAAATGAAGCTTAACATGAATATGTGAAAAAAAAATTATCCTAAGCCATTTTGGTTCTTGGCTGTGAGAGGCTTGTCCAGGCATAAGAAATTTTCCATCAAGAAATTTGAATCGGGTGGGTGTAGTGGCTCACGCCTGTAATCCTAGCACTCTGGGAGGCCAAGGTGGGCAGATCATTTGAGCTCAGGAATTTGAGACCAGCCTGAACAAGAGCAAGACCCCGTCTCTACTATAAACAGAAAGAAATTAATCGGCCAACTAAAAATATATAGAAAAAATTAGCTGGGCATGGTGGCACATGCCTGTGGTCCCAGCTACTCGGGAGGCTGAGGCAGTAGGATCGTTTGAGCCCAGGAGTTTGAGGTTGCTGTGAGCTAGGCTGACGCCAGGGCACTCTAGCCAGGGCAGAGTGAGACTCTGACTCAAAAAAAAAAAAAAAAAAATTTGAATCACAAGTCCATTTCAGCCATAAGTAAGTGAAATCATATAAACAATGGAGAGAAATGTATGCATTTATTTTTGTGTATGTGTGTTGTATATACACAGATACAGGATACACACTCAGAATGAAGTTTCTGTCATCAGAAAAGGGAGAGGCATTTGTGTGGATTTTATTTGGCTGCCTGGGGAATGTTTTAAGAACTGTGCTGCTTACTTCGCACCAGATGTGTGAGCCATACCTTTTGCAGGAGGGTATACCTCCCACGCCCAAGAAATGTAAGCCAGGAGAAGGTCAGTACCAGGGAGAAGGAACCCAAATGACCAACAAGAAGGGAATGTTCAAATGAATTATAGTGCGTTTGTGCATACGAAATGAAAATTGTTAGTGATAGGGAAAGTTTCATAATATATGAGAAAAAAACAGAATATAGAATTGTATAATATCAATTCTGAGCTGGGCTTGGTGGCACACACCTTTAGTGCCAGCTAGTCAGAAAGCTGAGGCAGGAGGATCACTTGAGCCCAGGAGGTGGAGGCTGTAGTGAGCTATGGTGATGCCACGGCACTCTAGCCTGGGTGACAGAGCGAGGGCACCAGCTTCTGCAGGGCACCTGTGTCCCCTGAGGTGGAGGCTTGGCGAGAGTGAGAGGGACTGATGTAGGTCCAAGTGTGTTCCCCCCTCACCCCCCTGGCTTCAAGTCACTCTGCCCTTACAGACTTCAGGCCCTGCTGATTTAAGGCCCCAGCACCAAATACAGATGCAACACAGACCATTCCGCAAGCCCTCACGATAGTGCACAGTTTCTATCATAGAGCCTTTATTTTATATCGCTCCCAGTGGTTGTTTCTCTGATCAAATTCTGACTGATACAGTTACTGAGACACTGAAGCAGTAGGCAGGAAACTGCTGTTTTTCATTGTAAACGTTCTGTAATGTTCATTATAAAAATTCTCTATTTAGAATTATTTGGCCTTTTTTTTTTTTTTTACCATGTATACGTATTTGATTTTTTTTTAATTAAAAAGTAAGGAAGGAGACCATATAGGGAAAGCTAGGTTGGACTGTGAACAGTTTGTATACTTTAAAAAGCAAAGACTAAAGCTGGGAAACAGCTCCCTCGTGTGGCTGTTGGCAGGAGGCTCTGGCTTCTCACTATGTGGGTCTCTCCACAGCCTTGCTCACTGCATGGCTTCCCCAGAGCAAATGATCCATGACGGAGACAGAGACAGAGAGGGAGTGCATCTGCACCCAAGACAGAAGCCACAATCTTTTTTATAACCTAATTTGGAAAAAGTGACATACCGTCACTTCTGCCCTATGCTACTGGTCACATAAACCGACTCTGGTACAATGTGAAATTATTGTTTAAAGTAGTGAAAAAACAGTAACAATTTAAAGATCTAACAATAGGGAAATGAATTTTTATGTTTGGATAAAATGGAATTGGAATTTTATGCAATCAACAGAAATACTATTTACAAAGAATTTTTAGTAAGATGGGAAAATGCTTTTATAAAGATATTCAGTGTAAAAAATAGATACAAAACTACATAAAGATTCTAATTTGGTAGAAAAAACATATACTCATGCATATATATGCATGTAAAGAAAACTGGAAATATGTCCACAATTGACATAGTTGGAATTACAGCAAATTTTATGTTCTTCTTCATTAAAAAAAATTTTTTTTTTCATCTGTCCAAGACATGAACCAGGCAGGGGTACAGACCCAAAGCTGAGCTAGGATAAACAAGGAACTGTTTTGATATGAGACTGGCACCACCAACCAGGTGCCACTCTGCCCAGGTAAGGGACATTTATATTCTTTTTTATACATTTTTAATTTTGAATTTTGTATTACTAGCATCTACTAATATAACCAGAAAAAAATGCAATTTTAAAATAGATATCTGGGTCAAGAGATAGTGTTACGGGCTAAATGTTTGTATTTCCTTCCCCCCCACCCCCAAATTAATATATTGAAGCCCTACCCCTCAAGGTGATGGTATTAGGAGGTAGGGCCTTTGGGCAGTAATTAGGTTTAGATGAGATTATGTGGGTGGATCCTCCATGATGGGATTATCATCCTTATAAGAGGGAAAAAAAGACCAAAGCCTTCGCATCTCTGCACACTGTGTGAGAACACAGGCAGAAGGTGGCTGTCTACAAGCCAGGAAGGAAGCTCTCACCAGAACCCAGATCTGCCAGCACCTTGATCTTGGGCTTTCCAGCCTCCATGACTGTAAGAAAGAAATGTCTGTTGTTTAAGCTGCCCAATTTATGGTATTTTGTTATAGCAGTCTGAGCTGACTAAGGGAGATGGAAACAACACATTGTCCATCAACAGATGAATGGATGATCAAAATTTAGTATAGTCATACAATGGAATGTTATTTGGCCATAAAAAGGAATAAAATTCTGATATATACTATAACAAGGATGAACCTTGAAAACATTATGGTAAATGAAATAGGCCAAACAGAAAAGAACAAATGTTGTATAATTCCACCTATGTGAGGTACCCAGAAAGACGGAAAAGGCAGAAAATAGAATAGAAGTTACCAGGGCTGGAGGGAGAGAGGAATATTATGGGTACAAAGTTTCTGTTTGGGGTGATAAAAAAGGTTCTGGAAGTGGTAGTGACATTGAGGAACTTGGTCAATGTACTTAATGACACTGAGTGGTACACTTAAAAATGGTTAAAATGGTCAATTTTGTTATGCATATTTTACCACAATTTAAAAAAAAAATAGCTAGGTGTGGTGGCAGCTACTCCCAGCCACTTAGGAGGCTGAGGCAGGAGGATCGCTTGAGCCCAGGAGTTTGAGGTTGCTGTGAAATATGATCGCACTGCTGTACTCCAGTTTGGGTGACAGAGCAAGACCCTGTAGTCCTCCCCCTCTCCCCCCAAATAGATGTATGGGAGATAAAGTCAACAAAATTTAATAACTAGTTGGAAAATAGAGAAAGGGAGAAGGGTTAAGGAAGGCAAGAGTGTTACTTCGTGGCAGGTGAAAAATCAGCAGTAGCTTTCCAGGTGGAGCTTGCTAGGTGATGAGTTGTGTCTGTTTTGTTTGTAATGTGAGGATTATAAGGCATCTCCTAGACTTCAGTATCCATTAGGTAATTGGAAATGTGGCTGTGAGAAAAAAATTATAACAAAATAAAAATTTTAAAACCCCAGCAAATTGATAATCTGGGCTCCCACTGGGTGTTCTCCCAATCAGGCTATATTTCAGGTTAGGATTTGTTAATACTGATTAGGGAGGTAGCATCAAAGGATGGTGAGACCACCATGCAATATCTGAAATAAAAATACAAAGCTGGACTTCCTGCTTGCCATGCAGTAAGAGAGCGCTATGCAGGTCAGCTGCCTTAGCAGAGCAGACTGTTGATCTTGCATGGGGCTTTTGGCAAGCTCGAAGTTTAAGGATGGGCAGACTTTGAGAGGTATCAACTTGATGATGTCATCTGGGGTGGGGATTGATTTGGGCTGTAATAGGAGCCCTACTCAGAGAAGTAAACAAGGGGGTTAATCTCTTTCAGGCATAAAAAACTTCCAGGAGTAAGACATTCAGTCTGGTATGTGAGCTCAGTGACGTCATCAGAGAACCAGGATCCTTCCTGATCCTTGCCCTACTATCAGTGGCCTGCGGTTTTTCACCCTCATATTTACAAGATGGTTGCTGTATCTCCAGGTATTGTGCCCTCATCCCAGAAATGAACCTTTCCTGGGGACTTTTACACTCATTGTCCATAACTGTGTCACACAAATAGTCACATGTGGCCGCAACGGAGATCATGTGACTCAGTAATTCACTTTCCAGAAAGGAATGGAAGGCAAGGGAGAGGGTGTTGGAAGGCAAGGGAGAGGGTGTTGGAATGGATATTGAATGAGTTAACCTACAGAATCCGCAACATCAGGATGCAAGTGGGAGCTACTGCAATAGAAATGGGCTGATGGCAGTGGAGAGGCATGGCTCCTAGGGTGGCAGAGGTCAGATTGCAATGTGAGAAACCAGGTGGAAGTGGCTACCATAATTGGCAGTAAAGCCAGTGTGTTAATTACAGTGGTCTGATCTGCAGGGAACTTTAGTGCTGCCTAATTGTGGTGTCCTTAAGACCAAAATACATGGGCAAAGATCCTACTTGATTCTTATAATTAAAAAATTTTCCCATTAGTAAACAAACACCTGATTTGAGTTATCACAATACAGTCATGGGTCTGGGCCCAATTCTCAGGCCTAGGTCAGACCAAGAATGAAGCCAGGTATCTGGGGAAAGGCCCTGCAATACCATCACAAGTTCTTGCTATGAATCCTCTTTCCTCTAAGCCTTCCCCAAAGGATCCAAGGCTACTCACCAGGCCATTTCCCAGGTACCCTGGGAAATAACCACTCATTCTGCAGACTGTCAGAAACACTGGGTCTGCACTAACATTAATTCCTGGAGCCCCAGAATTCCACTGACCTACTTGTCAAAGTGAAAGCATTACTGGAATACTGAGGGGGTAGCCCTGGCAAACAGTGGAGATAGGAAATCTTCCAACAGAGAATTTTTGAGGAACATATCTCCTCCATTTTATCAGGGAGAGATGTCTGATATAAAAATCTATGGTGAGTCACAGATAGTGGCTAACAACTTAACCAGACGATCAGAAATTTGGAAAGAACACAACTGGCCACGAGGTCTGGGGGAAAGGTATGCCCAGAGTTCTTGGGATGGGCCCGTAGAGTAAGAATACTTGTGTCCTGAATGCTCAGCTAAAAGCCTTCAGTGCTTTTAATAATCAGGTGTTCACCTCTCTATGGATGTCAATCAGCCTTCTTTCCCAGCTGCCCCAGTGCTTGTTTACTAGGCTCATCTACAAAATGGCCAAGGTGGCAGGGATGGAGAGTCCCCATGTGGCCTTCACAATGTGCACTTCCCCTCAGCACGGCTGCCCTGACTACCTGGCTACTCCGACAGCCCGTCAGCAGCAGTGACCAACCACGTAAGGGGAGACTTGGACTTGGAGCTAGATGTAGTGGGATATGATCTCATTTCTGGGTGTGGGTATAATTAAATTTATTTGAATTATATATAAATTCCCCATTTTCTGATATAACAAGAACATATCATTGGACCAGTACATAATCAGATATTTTATTTCCAAAACAGTTAAGAAGTAGCCAAGCATAAAATCTGTCAAATGCTAAAGATGCTGAATATGCAACTGTGAGTTCCAAGAAATTTACTTAATTACATTCTCTACTGTCTTTCCTTCAAAGGAGAAATAAATTAGTGTTACCATTTGGCCAATATTATTTCATTTTAACATATATTTATAGGAAATAAAATACAGAATCTGTTATAAATATCCCAATTTATTCTACAGTATTAATCTCAAGTAATCCTGATCATTACATAATCCCAGCATTTACCAATCTGTGATTTTACAGATTAACCAAATTTGTTAAATCAAAAAGAAATTTATAAACACCATTTTTTTACTGTGACAATGTAGGGACAAGCCATCCAAAAAAAAAAAAAATTCAGAAGTATATTTTATGCTAAAGTTACTTTCTGTCCAGGTCGAAACATTGTTCCACTTTGAGTCTTTCTCTTCTTTGGATTTTGAAAGCTTTCATACCTTAAAAAAAGAGTGATACTATTTAATACATGTAAATATTACAATTACAAAACAAAAGATAACAGAGTACAAACAAAATTATATTAAGAATGAAAGGAAAATATAATACATTAGGAAAAAAATACTTAGAAATTAGAGACTTTTTACAAGTAAATTTTCTGAGGTTGTACTCCAATAGAAGAAGGAGCAAAGGAGATGAAGAGACAAGTTAGGAAAGATAAAATAAAAATGGCAATGAATAATATTAAAAAATTATAACTTCTATCTAGTTTTAATAAAAGAAATGTAAACTGTTAAACAAGATAAAGTTTTTCTCCAATCAAATGGGACAAATTAAAAAAAAATTACAAAACTCAGTATTAATGAGGGTACAGAAGTGGCATGCTCACATATTGTTGTTGAAATATATATTGTACAGTATTTCTGGAAGGCAACTTGGCAATACATTTCAAAAACCTTAAAAATACCTGAGTACTCTGTAATGCAAAAATTCTACCTTTAACCCAGTGAAAACATTAAGGATATGTGCAAAGGATATTTAGCTACAAGAATGTTCATTACTGTGCTGCTTATAATATTAAAAGCCTGGAAACAATTTAAATGTCCCCAAATTGATATTGTAGCATGGCTATACTATAAAATGACATTAAAGAACAATAAAGTAGTAACGTATATAAAATATAATAGAATGTTTAAGATGTATAAAGATAGATAAAGGGGGACTGCTATACAGCAGAGTGTTATTATTGTAGTATGAAAAATACATAAGCATACAAACAAATATGCTTTGGAAAGTAGGGGAGTCAAGGGAAATTTGTTTCCTTATTTTTTCCTTGCCATCGTTTTCTGATTTTTCTATAATAAGTACATATTACTAATGTATGTAAACACACACATACACATACACCCTCCTAGGTACTGAAAAATTAAACAAGAAAGGGTTGCAGCTTCTAAAGACCAGGAATAAACATTTCTTGAATTGCATTATGTTGAATCATTGACCTAGAATGGTTCTAAGTCTATGGGTTTCAGATTCATAGGAGATCAGAGTCAATTGTCAGAAGCCTATAATCCAAATGTGTACTAAACATTGTCCATCAATGAATAAATCTGAATGTATTTAAATGTTCTTCAGATCAATAAAATATAAATTATTTTGAGGGCAAAACAGGCATATTTTTTCATTACAAATTTTGCAAACTATATAATTTTCTTCCTTTTCTTATTTCTTTGAAGTTAACTAACATTAAACTGGGTGCAGTGGCTCATGCCTGTAATCCCAGCACTTTGGGAAGCTGAGGTGAGACAACTGCTTGAAGTCAGAGGAGTCTGGTACCAGTCTGGGCAACATAGCAAGACATGGAAATAATTAGCTGGGCTTGGTGGTGCACACCAGTAGTCCTAGCTACTTGGAAAGGTGAGGCAGGAGGTTGCTTGAGCCCAGGAGTTCAAGGTTACAATGAGTTATGAACTCGATACTACACTTTAGCCTGGACCATAAAGGGAGACATTATCTCTAAAAAAAAAAAAAAATTTTAATTAAAAAAAAAATTTTGCTGACAAATTAGTCCATTATAAATAATTCAAATTCTGTACTCCTGAAATTGTGGGTGTTTAAATGCACAGCTGTTACACAATTTTTTTTGAATTGGTTTATATACAGTCAAAATATTTTATATTTTAAAAACAACTTTAAAGGTTTATGTGAATAAGTATGTCACCTGTAATAATATCTACACCTCCAAATCAGAATCTGGTACTTACAGCTCAGCAAAACTCTTCCAGTCATCTTCACTAATGGATGGTCTTGTGTGACTGAGTGCAGTCATTAAGTGTGACTGACTAATAGCTAGACTGGTTTTGATGGGTCCTGGTTGGTTAAGGGATTCATCCTCCTTAAACGAAAAAAGAAATTAATAAAAAGTTAACTTAGGTATGTGATGAAAGAAGTGGCAGTCCAAGTGTTCTTTTTTTGCAAGTTTTTTTAAGAGACTGTACGTTTCCTTTCTTGTAAGGTAACTAAAAGTTGCTTGAAAGCAAGGAAGTACATAACCATTTGACTGAGTCAATATATTTCAATCCCTTGTTTATAAATATAGCTCATTTACAAATCAAAGAAATAAATACAAAAAAGAAACAACAATTTTTAAGAAGTTTCAACCATTATAATGGAAGGAAAAAAAGTCATACTCCACTTTGGCTCCGGTATCTGCCTTTGATAATACTGATATCAGCCCTCAGTTGATCCCTTTGTTCCTGTGTAAGTTCTTGGTGACCCTCTTGTGAAGCCGTCCTTAGCACTGGAGGTTGTGAAAGCAGCTGATCTTTCCCAGGAACTCCAGGCAAATCTTGAGTCATGGAACTTGGTGCAGAGAGACACTGTGAGCTCTGCATGGTTAGTGACAGTAATGAAAGGAGGAAGAAAGGAAGAAGGGCGGAGGGGGGAAAAGCAGAGAAAAAAACTATGTATTTCCCAAAGATAAAAACTAACAATTTTAAGCAATAAGACCTTAACATAGTTACATTCACATTTTAATTAACTGAAATTAAGAAAGTTTAAAAGTTCATATTCTATTATATAAAGGTTCACTGATATGTATCTAGAACCACCATAAAGTGAAAACTGCTGTAACAGGTTTTCTTTTTTTTCGCTTTGTTACTGAAATCCAACACACTAATGCCCAAGGATAGATTCCAAATGAGCCTTACTCTTAGTTTTCAGTAAATCAAATTATGTATGCTAAGGTTCTAGAACATTTCTAGATAGAAATTAAGAAATAGAAAACAGAATTAAAAACTAGAATTGAAACAACACCTTCCTATTCTTGGGAATAAAAATAGGTTGCTTTTATTTTTTAAAAAGCTGAATGAATAAAGTAAATGTACAAACAAACAAGAAAAATATACGCAAATATATGTAAAAATGTTATATGTACCAATAAGGTAACAATGAAACACTATAAATTTTGAAGGGCATGTGTTAAATACTAGTAGAACAGTGATATTGCTCTCATTTAATCTAAACGTTTTACTTGTTGAGACATTGTTACTATTTTTCACTGTTACCTTCCATGAAATTATCACAAACAGATGAACATTTCTGTCAGGAATTTTTGACATTATTATGTCAAATTTCTCATTACCCTCAACTTTTATGTAATAATAGAATTTAAGTTCACTGTAAAATAGATCTGCTACTAAAGATGTTTTAAAATCACTAATGAAGAGAGATAAACCTGCAAGAAAGCAAAGCCTAATCACAGCCACTCACTACTTCGGTTTTCCCTTGCTCCCAGCCCTGTCTTAAAAATTGTAACAAAGAATAGAAATTACTAATTAGTATAAGTAAGAAAAACAAGACTATTTTACTGAAGAACCAACCAACCAGAAAGAACATGTGGGCCTGGTTAGGAGATAAATCACTGTCCAACTTTACATCAACATACAGCTTTATATTTCAGAACTGTGTAATGGAGACCGCACAAGATACCAAATCAGAAGAGGTTCCGTTTCCAAGTTCTGATTCATAAGAGCTTCCAAAGTAAAGCCGGTACATATTGAACTTTGATTCATCTGGAAGGATCTCAGACATCTCTAAAGAAACGAGGGACTGATCTAAGCCACATTCTCCATCTCCAGCTGAATCATCAGAGCCACTGCTATGGTTAAGAAAGACCATTGAAGACAGACTTAGGTCACTATCAGAGCTGGAACTTCCATCCTAAAATATATAAAAGGACAATTAGCTTAAAGACCTAAATAATTCGCAACTCAGAAATAAATAATAAACATAGCATCCTAATAGAGCAATACAAGGAGACTCAAGGTATTTTTCAAAAAGCTCTTATTAATTCTCTAATGGTTTTGAGGCAAGCAGTAAAAACTTAACTATTAAAATAAGGAAAGACAAGATAGAAAGTATAGATAATTTGCCAACCATCCTACCCAAAAAGTCTGTAATAAAGCTAGGACCCAGACCTCTGGATTTTATTTCTATGTCTATGCCTTTCAATTTATAGTTTTCTACTCCATATTGAAGCATCAATCATGTTATAGAGTGCTTTCTCATTATAGAGTGTTCTACAAATACACACATTTTTGGTAGTGAAAGAGAAAAAATGACTTCAATGGCTTGCCAAAATAAATAGCAAAAACCTGGGAGCATTTGATTTAGAAACTTTACGCCTTATAAACATCTCCAACAAAATGTGAAGGAGAGACTGAGCATGGTGGCTCACGCCTATAATCCTAGCACTGTGGGGGCCAAGGCAAGAGGATCACTTAAGCTCAGGGGTTAGAGACCAGCCTGGGCAATCACAAGACCCTGTTTCTACAAAAAATAAAAGGTAAAGTCTACGATGTAGCAAAGTTCAAATTATCTACTATAAAAATTAAAATCAAAGTAACTATCCTTAGAGGAAAAGCTGATCCTAAGGGACAGGATACAGAAAATACAATATAAACCAAGAACATCTGATTGTATCTGGAAGTAAGGAAGTGAAGAAACAATACTGAGGACACATCATAAGGATACAGGAGCTATCCAAAAGGGGCTCCTATTGGCCAGACTGGGACAATTTGAGCTTCAAAATAAATAATGAGGTTAACTGATTATTTTTTTTTAATTAAAGTACAAAATAAACTAAATCTATGAAAAGCTGGGAACCTAAAACTAAAAACTCCAATTATTTTTCTATTTATATTATCTAATTCATGGTACCCCAAATTAAATAATATCCTTTCAAACATCAACATAACTTTGCCAATATCAAGGCAATGTTAAAGAAATAGACATCAAACTCCTTTTAATTTTAAATTCTTTGCAAAATCCATATTCCAACTATGGAATTTTCAACTAAAGGTAAATTAATTTTTTTTTTTTTTTGCACAGGGTCTTACTATGTTGCCCAGGCTGGAGTGCAGTGGTGTCATCATAGCTCTCTGCTGTAGCCTCCAATTCCTGGGCTCAGGCAACCCTCCCACCTCCGCTTCCCAAAGTGCTAGGATTATAGGTGTGAGCCACTGCGCCTAGCCAATTTAAATTTTTATACAGTTTTCCCAAAGTTGTTAAAAATAGTATTTTTTAAGGTTGAAATTTCGACACTGAACTGCTCTTATCATTCACCAAATGTCATAATAACAATCTTCTCACATGACTTACCTGGAGTCCACAGGAGAGCAGCCTTCCATGTAAGGCCTCTAACTGGGCATTGTAAAGTAGAGCTTTCAGATCAGCTCCAGTAAAGGAGTCCGTCACTGAAGCCACATGCTGAAGGTCAACATCATCTGCCAGAGGTAGAGAGTCACTGAGAACGTTTAAAATTTCAAGACGTGACACCTGAAGGGAGAAAAATTAATTGATTTAACAAATAAAAAATAAATTTATATATTATCTTCAACTGTGTATCTTATGATATTTTTGATAAATTAACTTTATACATCTACTGAGCTTTACAAGTAAGTTGAGAAATGTACCACCAGTCTATTATTTATCTTTCTTGGAACTTTTTCCCTAACAGAAGGAACTCAGGTAATAAAATGAATGAAAATCAACATTCTTAACTATTCAGTATAAAAAATGTCTTATCCAGACAATGCTTATACTCTAGATTTGGGCAAGTGTGCCAAGAAAGTATTTCAAAAAGAAAATTAAAATAATTTAAATAATAGCTACATATGACATATATTCAGATATTTTATACCTTTGACTATTCATTTGTCTATCTGGTCTTTTATTCATCTATTCATTAGTTTCTACTTTGAAAACAAGATTTGGAACAACATAGGACTAGAAACAGTTGAAAATCGTATCTCTATGAAACCTGCTTACATGCTTACTATTCATATGCTTGATTCTGTATCAGAGTTTTTTGACAGGATAATGGGGTATGTGATCTTTGAACACAGAGAACGTGGACATATAACACTTTAGGTTTCTTGCCTTTTTTCCAATTAGCCAACACTGAAGGATTATAAAGTTTTCAGACTTGCATGGAAATGGCTGGGCCATAGAAAGGCTTTGCATCTAATTCAGAATCGTTTGATGCTTTGAGCAAACAGTGACTAAAGCCTTTGCCTAAGAAAGCTGTCTTCTAAGGACAATTGCTATTACCTGGCAGAAGTAAAGTTCACAAGGAAAGAGTGTAGCATTTGTTGGGTTTTGGACTCTAAATATGAAATTGTCACCTGATCAGGAGGAGGACAGTATACACATTTATCTAGGCGACCAGGCCTAAGCAGGGCAGGGTCAATCAAGTCAGGGCGACTAGTAGCAGCCAATACATAAACACCTGGAGGAAAAAAGAATTTTTTTTTTTTTTACTAAAACCTGGTAAAATTTTGTTATAACAGTGTATTTCTGTATTTATAATTATTACCCTGTAAGCCTTCTACTCCATCCAACTGAGTCAGCAGCTGGTTAACTACTCGGTCTGTAACTCCTGTATTGTCATGACCCCTTCGAGGAGCCATGGATTCAAATTCATCAAAGAAAAGAATGCAGGGTTTTGCCGCCTGTGCTCTGGGGGGGAAAAAAAATTCATATTTAAATATTTAAATTCATATTTAAATAATCTCATAAAATTTAGAGTTTGCAAAGTAAGTTCAGATATATGTATAAATATATTTATGTATTTGTTTTATTTATTTATCTGCAATGGGGTCTCACTCTGTTACCCAGGCTGGAGTGCAGTGGCACAACCATATAACCACAACCACTGTAACCTCAAACTCCTGGGCTCAAGTGATCCTCTTGCCTCATACTCCAGAGTAGCTGGTATTACAAGGTGTGGGCCACCATGCCCAGCTAATTTTTAAATTTTTTATAGAGACAGGGTCTCACTGTAGGGCCCAAGCTGGTCTCAAACATAGAGAATGGGGCTTCAAGCGATCCTCCCCACAAAGTGCTGGGACTACAGGCGTGAGCCATCGCATCTGGCTCATATATGTCCTCTTAATTGCATATTTTTATAATAGAATTTTTAGAAGAATGGAACAAAGTAGCTTTTCAATTTAAAAACTCCCCATAATCGCATCACATTTGAATAATTATTTTCTTCCTTAAATATTATCTTTTGTATTCATAGGCAGTTGTATAAGCATGCAGTAATAATTATACTCTCTTGTTAAATCAGCCACATGGAATCTTGATTTATAAACTAGGAATTGGAAAAAAAGGGAATTTAGACTTTTTAAAAATTAGAGATAAATTAGGGGTAATTATTTGCTTCACATAAGGACCTACAGAGAATTCTTTGAATAACTACTTAAGATCCTACTTTCAGGAATATTTCTATTGTAAATATAAAACCAAATAATTTACATAATTTAATACCTAAAATGTTTTATATTTAAGTAGTATTTGGTGAAACAGAATCATTGTCCTCTAATTTATTAATAATTCACATAAATCACAGGTTTCAAACAACAGTTCTTCAAAAAAACAAGACCCCAACGCATTGGCTGATAAATAATAATGGAGTCAGTTACTTAAAAAAACATTCATAGGGAACCAACCTAATAAAAATATCCCGAACAGCTTGTTCACTTGCTCCAATATATTTGCTTAGTAACTCTGGCCCCTGGTAAAATAAAATTAGAGTTGAGATAAACTTATTTAATAAGAAAATATAACTTTGATTTTTGACTAAGTCTAAATAAATCATGGAAAATTTTTATTATGATTAAATGAATGTCTCTTTAAATACATTTTAAAAAGTAATGTGTGCTGGAATAAACATACCGCAAGTTCTACACTTGGTGTTTCTTCTGCCTAGAACATTTGTCCCCAGATATTTTCATGGCCTGTTGTTTCATTTCATTTAGATCTTTGCCAAAAAGCCACCTCTTCAGAAAAACCTTGCTGGACAATCCCATCTGTGACCCCCTCCAGTTACTCTACACCTCCTTACCCTGCTTTTCTTTCTACATGGTACTTAGTTAGCACTACCTGACAGTAGATTACATATTAGATGTGTCTATCTGCTTTTTGTCTCTCTCCACTAGTAAAACATAAACTCCAAAAAGGCAGTTTTGTTCACTGCTGAATCCCCGGTGCCAAAAACAGTGCCTGCCACATAAGTACTGAATAATCATTTGTTGAGTGAAGAAATGAATGGTTTAAAAAGGGACAAAGTCCCATCTATCTCAAATCTTTGGAGATTCCAAAAAATACGTAGAGACATGACTTACTTTAATTAGCATCTTCAATTACTGAAACCAATTTATTTGGATAGGAGTTGAATAATATATCATCTTTCCTTAAAAGCAACTGAAAAACCTTTCAAAAAAAAACTTCACTACATATAGCAAAATCAGTCATGAGAATAGTCTTTCCTTATACTTGGATCTCTTAAAAAACCAAATAGGTCCTAAAGTGATTTCTAGTAAAAAATCACTACCTCCAAAAGACCAAATACTGATCGGGATGTGTGACCAAAATAACGAATTTCTAATACACAGCCATCTAGGCATCTATTAATGTATTATTAATATTTAGTTACATTTCCTCAATACAGTCAGAGAACTCTAGGATTAGAGGAGTTTATAAGATATATTAATAACTAAGGCAAAATAATAGGAACAGGTAACATAATGGTGTCAGCGAAGGGCACCTATCTCTGATGCACACCTCCTAGGATCCACCCTGAGCCACCCAGAGAGAATTAGCTTCCTACTGAAATTTTCCCTGGGAACTCAACCCAAATTGTAGTTTGATAATTTCCTAAAGGGGAGTAGATGTCCTCCCTAATGGAATAATCTATAAGCTTTAATCTTAAAAATTATGTTTTGAAAAAAACAGTGAAACCATATTCTAGTGCAAGTATAAAAAGAAGAATATGGTCATGGTTTCCCCAGAATCCAGAAAAAGGAAGTTAGGAAAATTTTAAAGTTTTAGTGTTTCTCTACCATTGCCAGGGTACCCATGTATCCTGCTCACAAAAAACCATGTGATAAAAGAGGGTAGGCAAAACCCTACTACAAATTACTAAGCTGGCTTTCAGATTATTAATCAATTTTAAATAAGGATAGAATGTGATTCCTTTGCCTTAGAATCTAATCATCTTTTGATAAACTAATATTGCTTGTGTGCTAAAACTGTACAACTAAGACACTAGAGCCCAGACCACAATGACATACCACTGGTGGACTGTGAGACATTATCTAAAATGATCTGCTAGCATGTCCCTTAATTGCCACACTCATACGTGAAAAAAACTTAGACCTATTGTGACACAGCAAGGGTAAGAAACAGCCAACAGGTAACAGAATCATAAAAACCCCAGGTTCTAGCCTCAGTATGGTCTCCAGCCTCTAATCTTCTAAGTTTTATTCCACTTTTAAGTATAGTTTGCCCTGTTATCTGAATATTTATGTATAATTCTATTCACAGTGCATGAGGATTTGCCTTAAGCAAGAATATGAGAAGCCCTATGAGAGAGGTGGCTCATTACTCAGTTTCATACAACTTTAATAGATAGATCACTGCTCCCACCAGCTTCCAAATGTGAGACTAACTCACAATCAAGAAATATCAATGGTGTTGAAGATGTGGACAATCAGGAACCCCTATGACCAACAATTCCACTCCTTGGTTTATACCCAAGAGAAATGAAAACGTATGTCTACACAGAAATTTGTATACAAACGTTTATAGCAGAGTTATTCATAATAGTCAAAAGGTGGAAACATGGGATAAAAACTTACCTATTAGGTAAGATGAACACTATTCTGGTGATGGGCACACCAAAAGCCCTGACATCATATAAGCCCAAGCATCATATAAGATATCCATGTAATAAAAACACCTGTACCCCTTAAATAATATTATGAATTTTTTTAAAAAAGGGTGGAATACCCCAAATGTTCGCCAAGGATAAATGGATAAAAAAAGTGTGGCATATACATACAATGGAATAGTATTCAGTCACGAAAAGGAATGAAGTACTGATACATGCTATAACTTGGAAGAACCATGAAAACATTACACTAAGCGAAAGAAGCCAGACTCAAAAGGTTGTACATTGCATGATTCCTTTTACATGAAATACACAGAACAGGCAAATCCATAAGAGACAGAAAGCTGATTAATGGTTGCCAGGGGATGAGTAGAAGAAAAAAATGGGATGAAAAAGTTTTGAAAGTAGAGAGAGATGGTGGCTGAACAGCATTGTGAATGCACTAAATGCCACTAAATTGTATACTTGAAAATGGTTATTTGCATGTTACATAAATTTTACAATAAAAAAAAGATAAAAGAAAGATAAATGCACAATATACCTTGACACTGATAAAATTCATTCCACTCTCTCGTGCAATTACCCCAGCTAGTAAGGTTTTTCCTGTTCCAGGAGGACCATACAACAATATTCCTGTTCTCTGTCGTATGGGCAAGTTTGCAAATAATTCTGGATACTGAGAAATATAAAAAATATGAAAAAGACGTCAAGTTTAAACAGAAATGACTGTAGCAGCAAAAGATCAATGTATAGAAAAAAAGTATTCAGAGGGTGATTAACTGCTACCTTTCTTTATTAATAGCAGGCACAACAGTGGAAAATAAAATTCCTACTAAAAATAATAAGTGAACTCAAAGAAACTACCATGGGTTTTTCCCAGTTGAACCACAGAATACATTCTAGATAAAATGCATATAACTATATCAGAACTTCTATTTTTCCTCTTTTTAAAAAAACATTATAAAAGAACTACATTAAAAACAAATAAACCCCAGTCTTTTAACAAGTATACCACCTTATGCTTATATAATTAAATGGGGCAAGTTATGGTAGCTGTGTACAGTCAAATATATTCACTCAAAGACAGTGAAAATCTCCCAAGAGTCTCCAGGCTAAATAAGTGAGTAAATGCTTCTCAACGACCTTCTAAATCCAACTGCTCAGAGAGCAGAAGAACTTTTTGAACAGGTGAACCAAACATGAGGTTACTGTCATCAGCAATATCCTGGTCTCCTTTATTAGCTATGCCTATTTAGTTCCACCTGCTAACAAAGTTCCAACTCACTTCTACCTCCATTCTAATTCTGAACGAGGCCCTGAAGTCAGCAGCAAACAGTCTCCATGGACTGTCTCTGGATACCAATGCTTGATGCCCAGCCCTGGAATCTGGGTCAGAATCCTGATGGCTGGTACTTCATGTCCATGTTCTCTCACACAGGCTTAATCCACTGTCCTGGGCTCCACTCAACATGTCCCAGGCCCCTACAGCCACTGTTCCCAGGAGTTGTCATCCAGTTTCATGTAACCCAAGGTCCTTATTCATCCAATTTTTTTTTTTTATCTATTTGCATGGGTCTCTGATCTCATGCAATGATCCTTGACTGTGATCCGGATCTGTCACTCAAAACACACTACCTCTTAGACTCTGCTATCTGATCTTCTGAGGAACAATCTACATCTGCCCTCTTTATCCTGCCAGCTGCCTGCCAATTCTGCCTTGCTAGGACTAACACCCAGAGTCTGGAAATTTAGCTTATTCCACCAGTCCTGTGGACCTAGATGACTTTTCCACCTCCTAGCTTATTCTTATCTATTTCTACTCAAATCCCAGCAGACAGTTCATCTTGCTTTAGTACAATTTGAATGATTCAAGCAAAACAGAATTATGAAATTCACATACAAATGTATTTACTGTAACTATCAGCCCAGCTTTCCATTATACATTTCTTATTTTTTTTATTTATTTATGAGACAGAATCTCACTCTGTTGCCTGGGGTAGAGTGCCGTGGCACCAGCCTAGCTCACAGCAACCTCACACTCCTGGGCTCAAGCAATCCTTCTGCCTCAGTCTCCCAACTAGCTGGGACTACAGGCATGCACCACCATGCCCGGCTAATTTTTTCTATATATTTTTAGTTGGCCAATTAATTTCTTTCTATTTTTAGTAGAGACGGGTCTCACTCTTGCTCAGGCTGGTCTTGAAATCCTGACCTTGAGTGATCCGCCTGTCTCAACCTCCCAGACGGCTAGGATTATAGGCGTGAGCCACCACACCTGGCCCATTATACATTTCTTGTGGGCAAGTAGTATATCAAATATATTTACAAATCTGCTGAAGTACCTAAAATAGTGCTGGACATTTATTTGGCAACTCAGAAGATATTTGTTGAATCAAACTGAGATTGGGCAAGCAAACACATAAAGCCAAAGCCAATGATCCAGTGGTTCTTCTGGGAGTAAGTACTTGCTTTTTTTTAAAAAAAAGTACCTTGGCTGGTAACTGGATAGTATCCACAAGTATCTGCCGAACTTCATGTAATCCACCAACCTTATCCCAGCCTAGGTCTCTAGGTTTATGCAGGTTGACATTTCGCAGAGATGCAGGAATGAATCCTTGAAGAGCCTTTTGGAAATCCAATGTTGTTAAAACTAATTCTGTTTAAAAATAAACAAAACTTCTTTTGGTAGTCATATTTTAATATATGAATTTTCAAAATATGCCATCATCTTAGCTAAAAATGCTAAATTTGGACTCAAATAACTGCTTATTCAAATACTACAATGGAATGTATTTAATTCTTGCCTTACTACCATTACGTTTCTCCACAATAGAAAGCAGATTTCAAGTTCAGGTTTTAATGGTAAAACATACCGTCCCTGCTGGATATACTCTGATGAGAGAGACAAGAATGTATGGCTCGATCCACAAGCACTGTAAAATCTCTAGCCACAAACCCTTCAGTTTCTTTAGCTACATGCCGCAGGTCAAGATCAGTGAATTTGTTTATATCACAGTCCAGTTTATTTTTTATTACATTATGCAGAATTTCATATCTTTGTTCCTAAAGAAAAAACACAAAATTCAAATTTCTGATTTTATTCAACTGTAAATTTTAGTACGTATATTTGGAGAAGAATCAGGTTGACATAATCTATAGTGACAGAAGGCAGACTGGTAGCTGCCTGGGGATGGAATGGGGGCGGGATGGATTGCCAAAGGGCGCTAGGAAACTTCTGAGAGTGACAGAAATGTTTGTTACCTCAATTGTGGTGATGGTTTCATGGTATAGACATATGTTAATACTGATCAAATTGTACACTTTAAATAAAGTAAGTTTGGTGTACTTCAATTATATCTCAATAAAGTTGTAAAAAAATCACATTGATAAATGATTGCCATTTCTTTCTCCAATAAGAAGCATTTCTAGTGATATATGGTTCCTTTAAGAGCAGTTTTTTTGGCTCATGTAAAACTTATTTCTAAAGACATATTCAATGACCAATATCAGTATCATTCTGTTATACTTAATAATAGGTATATTATAATTGTTCTTCAATAAGTTAATTAGCACAGGGTCTGAATATTTACAGTAGATGCTAGGTGAGAATTTTAAACAAGAATTTTAAATATGCCTAAACATACTTCTTTCAGCTTACTGCCACAAAAACCTTCATGAGCATGAGTCTCCCTGGTGGAAAAAAATGTTTAATCAAATTTTTAAAACACGTCTGTCTGTATTTCTCACTGCTTTTTCTCATTCAGAAGAAATATTGTTTTCAAAAAAGTAATTTCCTTGGAAAGTACCTACTAACATTTCAGCTAGTTGTAAATTATAACTTGTGCCTCTAGCACAATGTGTACCAGATGTTAACTTTTAAATATCCTTAAGATCATTAACAGAAGCATAAGTTTAAAGCCATAAATCATTAATAAACAAATAATTTCCATTAAAGGGACATATTTCAATATTCTTTATAAGTAATATATTACCTGATTAGGAGGTTGAATATGTTGGACACACTGAAATATGTGAATTCCTTGAGCAGAAACAAGTAAAGGATGTAGCGAATGTTGAGACTGACTTATGGCAATCAGTGCAACCAAACTTCCCATGGAAATAAACTCTTTCATCATATCGTTCAAAGCTAGAATTAAGCAATATCATGTAAAAGCTCATGAAAAAGAAATACAAAATTTTAAATTTATACATTCATTAAAACTAATGATACTCTAACATTGAGCTTTAGGGTGGAGTATGTATGTATAGCTCCTTCATGCCTTTTAAAAATTAATCCTTCTATTCAGATATTGATTTATCTATTGAGGACCTAATATGGGCCAGTCAGGCTCTTAATGGAGGGACAGGAGGTACCGTAAACTTGGACTGTATGTCAGAACAAAGTCTAAAGAGTTTCTCTACTCCTGGACCTTATAAAGTAAGTGAAAATTCTAGAGGGGTGATTAATTTTCATATTGTTTTCTGTTTATTAAGCAGAATACAGCTCATATTCTTGACTTCCTGAACAACCTCTTTCCATACCAGGTATTGCAAGGTTTGGTATGAGAAAGTCAGAACTGAAACAGACATGAATAATGTATATTTGAGTCCAGACCTAGAAATCCACAGCACTCCCTTAAACACTAGACTAACAGATCCAGTATTTAAGGTCTAGTGTAAGACTGGTAACACTAGTTTTACAGATGCTATAGAATTCAAAATTTGAGATTAAGGCTAGGTAATAATAACACAAACCACTGCAGTTACATTTTCTATCTGTTTCAGCTCTTGAAAACCTTGAAGCAGCTCAATGCTGCCAAAACCTCCAACCTCTTCTCTCCACCAGTCCTCTCCTTGCACTCTCAGCTCCAGGCAACGGAGTAGTCCCCAATACAGCATGATGTCTTGTACTTCTGTGCCTTTGCCTGTAGACTATACTACTTTTGCTTCTTCATTAGCATGAAATTCCTTCAAGCTAATTTCTATTCCTCCATCAAAACGCAGCTCAGTTATAAACTCCTCCAAAAAGCCTTCCCTGATAACTCCGTACTCCACTTTGCCCTCAATTATGGTTATATGCTCCTACAGTACCCTGTATATACTTCGAGTACAGTATATCCTATTACCTCCTAGTTGGTCACCCTGGTCAAATTATTTAATGTCTCTGAATTTCCACTTACTGACCTATAAAGCCAGGAGAATAGATGAATGTAGAGTATAAAGCAATCCCTAACCTAGAAAGGGCCATGGTAGCCATCATTATCACTATCACTCTGTACTCAAATTGTTTACTTTTCTTCCTTCTCCTAGACTTTGGGAACACAAATATTTGTCAAATGAACATAAGCAAAAGTAAATTAGACAATTTCTAATAAGTAGAATGAAAATACCCCAAAAGACTAAACCTGAAGTTAGAGAATTTTCATACTTTTCTTACTCTACCAATTTTGCTAATCAAACGCAATTGTGGAAAATGCTACCAGAGGCCTCAAAAACAACACTTAACCTAAACACACTATTCTTGGAAGATAGTAGATTTACTATGAAGACTAAAAATGCTGACTGACAAAAGAAAAAGGCCCTACGCCCATAGTGGATGCGTTACCATGTGCGAGCCGCTGGCTCCGCACAGTGTCAGGACTGTGCTCGTGTTCTGGGACAGCAGGGTGTCCAACCACGAGATCAAGGTCATCCAGCAGAACAACAGATGGTTGCCTCCACGCTGCCTCTGAGAAAGCTGCCTCCAGGGTTTTCTGTATGTTTTCAAGCCTTCTTCCTTGATACAGAAGATATGAAATGGTCTCAGTGTTATTTTAGTACTGGGAAAGTTCAGGCTGCCCTTTTGAAAGCATTAGAAAAACCCAATGTTAGGCCGGGCACAGTGGCTCACACCTGTAATCCTAGCACTCTGGGAGGCCGAGGTGGGTGGATTGCTCAAGGTCAGGAGTTCGAGGCCAGCCTGAGCGAGAGCGAGACCCCGTCTCTACTAATAATAGAAATTAATTGGCCAATTAAATATATATAGAAAAAATTAGCCAGGCATGGTGGCGCATGCCTGTAGTCCCAGCTACTTGGGAGGCGGACGCAGAAGGATCCCTTCAGCCCAGGAGTTTGAAGTTGCTGTGAGCTAGGCTAATGCCACGGCACTCTAGCCTGGGCAACAAGTGGTGACTCGGTCAAAAAAAAAAAAAAAAAAAAAAGAAGCCCAATGTTGATTTAACAATGAAAATTCAATCTATATTTGTTAATATACCAATCACAAAAACTTATTAATCATTAACATTGTTCAATCTCAAAGGACTCAGTAAAGTGCCAAATTTTATAAAACTAAGAAAAGGAATTTGCTATTTTAATTTCTGTATGTATGTGTGCATTTATTTATACACAGTCTCTATAGAGAATTTCAGATGAGTTATAACAAAATAGTAAAATAAAAACTGAATGTGGGAAAACATAAACGACAGTAAAGGGTCAAGACTTGGGTAAAATCAAACACAAATGTAGTTGCCTAGAGATCCTAGAGTTGCTATATTTGAATCACAAATTTGGCTTCAAACTTTCTGGTGAGTTCAAAGTTAATTTTCAAAGAACAGAAAACATACAAATTCATAAGCCTATGTAAAGACCTCCTATTACTTAGGTCTAAATTAAAATTTTCACATGAGGCGTCAAGCAGGACTCAGAGATGGACAGTGTCTCAAAAACCACCTTTATAGCAAATGAAGCGATGGGTTTTCAAAGACTATTTAATTTCTTTCTTTTTTTTTTTTTGGAGACAGAGTCTCACTCTGTTGCCTGGGCTAGAGTGCCATGGCATCAGCCTAGCTCACCACAACCTCAAACTCCTGGGTTCAAGTGATCCTTCTGCCTCAGCCTCCCGAGTAGCTGGGACTACAGGCAAGTGCCACCATGCCCGGCTAATTTTTTCTACATATTTTAGTTGGCCAATTAATTTCTTTCTATTTTTAGTAGAGACGGGGTCCCGCTCTTGCTCACGCTGGTTTTGAACTCCTGACCTTAAGCGATCCTCCCACCTCGGCCTCCCAGAGTGCTACGATTACAGGCATGAGCCACCGCGCCTGGCCACTATTAAATTTCTTGTCATATACTAGGTAAAAGACTGAAAGTATAATGACTAGTTGGGACTATATGGTAGTGGCAGCCAAGGGGGAAAAAATTAACTGTTTCAAGTTAATTTAATTGAATAGGTAATAATGTAAATGCTAAGGATTTTAAAAACTGTAAATTGTAATTCTCCTCATTGTTCAAAGCCACCTACTTTCCCTCCCCCAAGGCAACCACACTACCAGTTTCCCATAGCAATTCAGAGATCATGTATACCATTAGAGTATATTCTAAATACTAACTTTCTCAGAGTGGTGTAAGTTGGCATTTCCAGGAATATTGTCTACAGTGAATTTTGGCTAAGAAAAAAAACAGGCCTCCATCAAATATGGAGACTTTTAGAAATTTTATCAAAACATTAGAAAGCCAAAGACTTAAAATTTCTAAGAGATTTCAATGACTAAATGATGAACAGAAAAATTAAAGATTAGGTGATATTTGTATTTATCAGATTAACAGCATTAATAACAACATGTCTGTCTTTGTACCAAAGAAGGGGTTTCTGTAGAGTGTTACCATACTCATACCTCGTAAAGCTTTACAGTCAACTATCTCCACGTGGGCATCCAATGTGTCAAATGCTTCTTTACAGACTGCTTTGGCTAACGTTGATTTTCCACTTCCCTGGAAAATAATTGTTTCATAAGAGTTCCCAATATATTCAACCACAGAAATAGCTTCTGTCATTGTGGCAAACACAAAAATTCAGACTCCTCAATGAATAAGATACCTCAGTCTAGTTGCTGTGTGCAGGATGCAGGTGTTACAGAAATACAGCTCTCTTCCTTTAAGTTGCTAATGTGCTAGGAGCCGGCTACATCCTATGTTCATTATTATAGTGCACAGATAGAAAATAAACATATAATTTATTTTTTATAATTTCTTAGTTAAAACAATCACTAATATTTTACCTTTTTACCTTTAAAAACAGGTAATGTTTTACTAATTATTACCAGAAGGATATAATATGACCACTAAATTTTCTAGATAAATGAAACTTATTCCTATCTAATTTCAACTATTTTTAATGGAAAAATTTATAACCCATTTTCCGAGTATCTTATACTATTTAATTTTAATTAACAGTTTCTTAGTGATTCATGGTCATTACTGTGACCACTAATTTGTGTACACTGCAACCTGCAGTGACTGTTAAGGTAGACAGAACTGTTTACTTTTATATTAAATGGCTCTAGACTGTTTTTAATCCAATGTACACTTTTTTTTTTGAGACAGAGTCTTACTTTGTTGCCCAGGCTAGACTAGAGTACCATGGCATCAGCCTGGCTCATAGCAACCTCCAACTCTTGGGCTCAAGCAATCCTCCTGCCTCAGCTTCCTGAGTAGCTGGGACTACAGGTGCACACCACCATGCCCGGCTAATTTTTTTAATATATTTTTAGTTGTCTGGCTAATTTTTTTCTATTTTTAGTAGAGAAGGGATCTTGCTCTCACTCAGACTGGTCTTGAACTCCTGAACTCAAGTGATCCTCCTGCCTCAGCCTCTCAGAGTGCTAGGATTACAGGCGTGAGCCACCATGCCTGGCCAAATGTACACTTTTTTTTTCAAGTAAAAGCTTTCTTTTTTTCCTCATTATAAAAAAATGTAAAAATGTAAAATAGTAAATATTTAGTAAGGAAAGGTTAAAAAATCTGTAATTATCCAACCTCACAGAGGTAACCATCATCAATTGTTTATCATCTTTCTAGACACTCCACAAACATTTTATATACATTTATAAAAATTGGATTACAATATTCATGAGGCTTCAAAATCTGATTTTTTACTTAACGATAAATCATTGTCCTTTTTCCATGTCAACAAATACACAGCTGCACTGGCTCCCTAGTACACCACCACTGTGGGGTTGTACTGAACCGTAATATCTTTAACAAGTCCATTCTAGTATATGTTTATTACTTCCAATTTAGAACTATTATAAATAAAGCTAAAAGAAACATCAATATACATACAAGTTTACTTATTTGCCAGATTATACTCTTAGAATAAATTTCTAGAAGTGGATACTACATCAAAAGTTATACATATTAACATTGCCATAGTGCCCCCTAGAAAGGCTGAACACTGGTAGGTTTTTATAGTTCTTTTAACATTAGTGACTTCCCTCAATCCACTATTCCTTACTACTGTCGTTTGTCTAGCTCTAACAGCCCTGCTAGTGTAGTTCTAATATTTTGTTTTCATTACTGCGGACTGGAAAACAACCAAGCTTCATATGCAAAGTCTGAAATTTAGAAGGCACTCAACAAATTATACCATTATTGTAGTTTACAGAATTGCACATATATTTAAAGTCAATGGCTCCAAAGAGTAAAGAAATGATGGGTGCTGGGTATAGACCCCACCTGTCACCATCACTTGCCTAGTCAGGGCCTTTTCTCCTAACTCAAAAGAAATTCACTTTGTGCAGTACTTTTTAGTTTACAAACCTCTGTCATATATATTATCTCCCTTAAGTGAAGTTAATCCTAAAGAGCACAGATGAGACACTAAAACTTAAACTGCCTGAAGTTATAGCCAGTAAGTACATGACAGAAGAGGGAGTCAAATACAGGTCTTCTGCTTGTTCTTCCTATTAACTATGCTACTCCTAGGCCGAGACTCTGAAAGTCTGGTTTCTAAGGCAGTAAGATATTGTGTTTCCAAAATAAATATTCTACCACAATGATGCATTTTTGAAACTTGACATGGATAATTCAGATACAGAGTAGCTGCTATATTTTATTTATTCTGTTTACTTAATGAATTTATTTTTTAGCTCTCACCAAGTTGGCTCAGGCTGGATTTGAACTCCTGGGCTCAAGCAGTCCATCCCACTTAACCTCCTGAGTGGCTGGGACTACAAGTGTGTAGTTTTTGAATTAAAAAAGCACAAATACTCACAGAGACCACACTGTACCCTTGGAAACAATACTGCATTGGTAGAGAATAAGACTGTAAGCTCTTAAAAAAGACAGGGAACCTATATTAAGACTGGCAAAGATTAAAAACAGAAGATGGCCAGGTGCGGTGGCTCATGCCTGTAATCCTAGCACTTTGAGAGGCCAAAGCTGGAGGATTGCTTGAGGCCAGGAGTTCAATACCAGCCTGAGCAAGAGTAAGAGCGAGACAACCATCTCTACAAAAAAAATAGAAAAACTAGCTGAGTGCAGTGGTGTGTGCCTGTAGTCCCAGCTACTTGGGAGGCTGAGGCGGGAAGATTGCTTCAGCCCAGGAGTTTGAAGTTGCAGTGGGGCTATGATGATGCCACTGCACTCTACCCAGCCAACAACCCAACACCCTATCACAAAAAAAAAAAAAAAAAAAAAAAAAAGGGAGAGAGAGAAGACACAAATCACCAGTATCAGGTAACAGGTATCACGACAGATCTTGCGGGCATTAAAAGGATAATAAGAGAATACCACAAACAGCTGTATTTGACAGCTTAGAAGAAATGGACCAATTCCTTGAAAACCACCAACTACATGTCAGCTAAGATGAAAAGAGATTACCTGAATGGTATTATGACCATTAAGAAAATTGAATTTCTAATTGAAAACTAATAAAGAAATGACCAGGCCCAGATGGTTTCACTGGAGGTTTTATCAAACATTTAAGGAGGAATGAACACCACTTTTATGCACTCTCTTCCCCCTCCCAGAAGAGGAGAGAATACTTCCCAACTCATTTTAAGAGGCCAGTATTACCATGATAGCAAAACCAAACAAAGACAGCAGAAAACCAGAAAACTACAAACTATTCTCTCTCATAAACTGAGATGCAAAAAAATTTCAACAGAACATTAGCAAATATTAATGGAACTCAGCAATGTATGAAAAATGATATGCCATGACCAAATGGGATTTATTACAGGTATGCTAGGTTGGTTCGACATTTGAAAGTCAATCAACTGAATAGCCTAAAAAAGAAAAATCATATAATTGTATCAATTGACACAGAAAAAAGGGAGGAAAAAACATCAGTCTTACTCATTTTCACCCCTCCAATACCTAATAGCAGGCACACAAAAATATAAGTGAATAAAAGAATGCTTTCCATATCTCGTATTAACAACCCTATATTAGTTGACCAAAACCCAAAGAAAGAGAAATGAAAAGTTATTACTGAAAATGAGCACATTTTAAGCACACACCTTTCCTCCTGTAAGTAAAAGGGCTCCATTCCTCAGTCCCGCCACAAGGGACATCAGCTGCCGAGACAAAGGGCGTCCCAGCAGGCTATGAGTGATATGCTCCATGGAGGATATGCCTAAGGAATTCACTCCTCTGCAAAATACAGAAATCGTTACTTGATAAAAGACTGAAGCAGGACAAAATCTAGCTATAAAAAAATGCTGAAACTTTCCTTCTCAGTCTAGTTAATGAATTTTAAAATAGTAAAATCTTAGAAATTCTCCTGTACTTGAGAGAAATAAATATTAATGCCAAATCTGATTCACAGCTTTTAAAATTAATTTTCTTACTTTCAAACATGTGCAGTAACTAAAAGTTTTGCACTAATAGAACACCTTAAGGAATCTGTCTCAACACACACAAACATGCCCTCACACCCAAATGACTTTTAGTTAGGTAATCAACATAATCACAAATGGGTGCTTTTGAGGTGTTTGGGATAACTAAAAAGGTGTTTCTGCTTAAACATCATCTTGAAATCCAGTTTCAACCTGTAGATGATACAAATGTGAACTTTAGCCTATGCATGGACTCTGCTACTTTATTTATGATAATAAAAATAATAAGTTCCTAAAATTAGAGTCTGAACTGAAGATATTTTACTTTATATTAATGAATATTGTGCTATATTTAAACATTTTTAGTTTATGGCTTAATCCTTTTACTAAAACATTTACAGATAATACTATTATAGGAAATCAAATCACTACTACTACATCTCCCAAAAGCCTCTGTGAAAAATTCTAAGACATGATGTTTTTATGAGATTATCATATTGTATAAGAAATAAACTAAGAGGAGCTTTTTAGATTTCTTCTAAATGTTGATAAAAATACAAATAATCCCAATTATGCAGTAATATAAAATAGTGAAGGAATAACTTAATTTGAAATATTTTTGAACATTCCAATTAATGTTTTCACATTTAAGCTTTAAAATATACTTATTTGCTCCAAGAATTATTGTTTTATTCAAGCACATATGATCCAAGTGATATTTAGTTGCTTTCTTCTCACAAATCAATTTTCAAAGTAAAATTTCTAATAAGCTTCAGATTTCCAGTTATCTAGGAAGATAAGGCAAATTACTAAGCTAGGTGTGAAGATAGAGATAATCCTTGAAAATATCTACTAATGCATTAGTAAGATCATTCATTGACATTAACATCTACTGTAACATTTACACATAAAAACCCTGCCAGAGATACTGCCAAAACATGTCTCTGTTTTAAACATACTAGTTTGGCCATAACTTCTTACCCCAAAGAGTTCAGCTTTAAAAAAGGAAGAATAAAGTCAATTTCCTCACTGTTTTCTTCTTTTACCATAGGATCTAGAAGGACCTACAGTAGCAAGGAAAAATCAGTTTTACATTTCAAAATACGTCTTTTGCCTGTTTTTCTAGGGTCCCAGAAAACTGAATTGCTGATTCTGTTACATCAGAGAGAACAGATAAATTATGCATGCAAGATCATTACTTAAAACATCCTTGACAAAAACAATTTACTTATCCAGGGAACATAAATATTTACGGTCAATAAGCAGAAAGAATGTCATCTTCTTAATACATTTAACAGATATATCTTTTTTGCAATTTTGATTTGTGTCACGATTATTCATTTCACAACACTTACATTTGTATCTTCTCTAAATTGTATTGTTTCAATTATATTTCAAAAATAAAGAAATAATGTCTAGTTCCAAACCACTGAACTTCTAAACAACTAGACTAGAGCATTACCAATTCTATAATAATAAGAATGTATAGCCTAACTAAAAAATAATATTCTAAAAAGACCACTCTTAAAATATTTCTGGAAGAAAAGTGATCGGATAATATTTGTGTAGAGTTGAAAATTTAAGAATTGTCAAAAATATGTAATAAAATTGCATGTAAAAATATGAATTTTTAAAATCAAACCCCTTAAACTAAGTTTTCTTTTGTTTCAATAGAAGAATTTTAAATCATGATCCATTTGCCAGTTAACACAGTCAACTCTATTCTTGAAACTTAATTGTGCTAAGACATTCAATTGTAAAAATTTAGGATAAATAATTTGTATAGATAATTTAAAGAGATTATAGAATAAAATATTTTAAATCAAGTTATTCCTTACTCTTATCATTTGGATTTCTAATACACTTCAGGATGCAAGGTGTCAAAAGGAAATTCATACTTTAGTATTAATCACATTTAACATATATTACTTTATAAAATATTCAGTAGTATGTAATTACTTGTATTGTGGTCTTCTGCAGCAGATTGGTACTCAACAGAAAAATATTTTTTTCTTTTTCTTTTTCCCAAGAATGAACTACACTCAGAGAAAACTCCTTCGACCCTATTAAAAAGAAAGTAATAAATGGAGAGTTAGTACTGAAATCGAGATAAAATCATTTAAGATTTTAAATGTCAAATGTATTTAAATGAAAGGCATTCTGCAATATGTAAAATCTACTGTTTAATCATCATTACTATATCTCACTGTTCACCTGTGTCACAGGTTGGAAAAATAATTAAAAATGTATAACTGGCTGGACAAAGTGGCTCAGGCCTATAATCCCAGAACTTTGGTAGGGTGGGTGGGAGGATCACTTGAGGCCAGGAGTTCAAGACCAGCCTAGGAGATACCCTCTCTACAAAAAAAAAAAAAAAAAAAATCTAGCCAGGCATGGTGGCACACACCTGTAGTCCCAGCTATTCAGAAGGCTGAGGTGGAAGGATCAGCTGAGCCCAGGAGTTTAAGGCAGTGAGCTATGATCATGCCATTGCTCTCCAGCTTGGGTAACCAAGCGAGACCATCTCTTAAAAAAATAATAATAATAAAGTATAACTATTTAAATAGAAAAAATGTCAACTAACAAATTTACCCACCATCTTTAATTCCTAGCTTAATAAATTCTTCCTCTGATATTATCAAAGGGAGCATGGTAGTAGTAGACAGCTGTAGCCATGAATAGAATGCAGTTTTTACATCTTCTTCACATATGTCCTTAGACTGCCAGAGGAAAGAAAATAATAATGAATTATCCTAATATCTGAACTTAACTTTAACACTCTAATTTTAACATCTTATCTTTTTAATAAAACATAAACCTTACCAAAGCCAGTGAATGATTTTCATATTCTATAGACACAGATTTGGGATTTGATATTACAGTTAATACAATGAGTACAGTGTAGCCTGAAGAAACATATATGTTAAGTGGCAAAGTTTTAAATGTTCCTTTTCCCTATGCTCAGTGATACACATACCAGAATGTGGCTTACTCAATAACCATTCCAACCCCATTCTCCCTCATCTCCCTCTATTACAGAGAAAGGAAGGCAAATCCTTAATTCCCAGCTTGGAGCTGTGCATATATGTGTGTGGTGTATCCAGGTGACATTACTCTGGCCAATGGCAGGAGTCAGCAATTCCTGGGAAGAGCTTCTTTTCTTAATTAAAGGCAGTGAAACTTTTACAGGAGAAGGCTTCTCTGCCTGTGCCTTTCCTTTTGTTTCCTTGATACAGACATGATGTCCATTACTATAGCAAGCATCTTGCATCTAAGCGGAGGAAAGTCACAGGCTAAGCATGGTAGAAGAGAAAGATCAAAGGAGAACAGATCCTTGATGACTTGGTCTAAACCACCTAGGAGCTCCTTCAAATGTCCTTGTACATGAGAAAAATAAATCCTTTATATGTTTATGCCACTGTTTCTTATCTTTTTTTTTCCTGCTAAACTGCCTACAGTCCTGAAATACTCAATAAGTAGAGTAGTAATAAACAATTCAAAGGTATATACAAATTTTAAGAAAAACATTGCTAATTTTTAAAACTTTTAAAGTAAAATTAAGTTTTTAAACCTTTTAAAAATCATTAATATAAATTAAAATAACAAAAATTCATATAGAAAAGATGATTAATATCTGCCTAGGAAAATAAACCTCTATTCTACCATTTCTCAAACTGGTCCATTTCTGTTCTCTCTCTTCATCCAGAGTCAAGCTTAGGATCTGCTGTCAGTTTCGACCACTTTCTAAAGTAGGCTAGCTAAGAAAAGGCATCATTTTCCCATTCTTAGAAATCATAGAAATAGTTAATTCTGTGGATATTATTGAGCAATGGGATTAAAGACCTAAGTGAAGTTATAAAGTACAAATAAGAACTATTTAAATAAAAAATTTTGGAATCAGAAAGCAACTCCCAGTTTTTCTAGAATCAAACATTTTCATGTCCCAAGTGATATAATTACAGCCCAGAGAGGCCTGCTAAATGTTATAAAGCTTCCACCCAAATATGTCTAACTCAGGATAGAAAAGAAATTCTGTAGTATATCCCATTACTGAGACCAAAAAACCCCACATCTAATGACCAGTGGCTTATTATTTTCTTACATAAGAGATCTAAATTTGAAAAACACCTTGACCTATAAACAAAAAGTTAAAATAAAACATTTTATAAAGTACTGTGTACTATATAGCCAATGTGTTAAGTGCTCAATTGCATACTGTTACAGATATGGCACTTTTCTATTTGTTTTCCTCTTTTCCAGATAATATAAGCTATCTTATCTGGTATTTCATCTACTAGAAAGTTCTGTTAAGTTGGTTTTTCCATGGCATAATGACCACCATGATCTCAAGGATCAAAAAGTATCATCTGAATTGTCAGAGAAAGATTAAATTATGTTGCCTTTCTTGAACATATAATACAATAGTAATTTTCCTATATTATAATTATTTGAGAACTGCTAACTCAAACTGGTACATATGATAATACTCTATTAAAAAGATTTTGGTTTTGGGTTTTTTTGAGACAGGGTCTGGCTCTGTAGCCTGGGGTAGAGTGCAGTGGCATTATCATAGTTTATTGCAATCTCCAACTCCAGGGCTCAAGCCTTCCTCCTGCCTCAGCCTCCTGAGTAGCTGGGACTACAGGCATGCGCTACCATGCTGGCTAATTTTTCTGTTTTTTGTATAGATGGGGCCTCATTGTGTTGCTCAGGCTGTTCTTGAACTTCTGGGCTCCACTGATCCTCCCACCTCATCCTCTCAAAGTGCTGATAATACAGGCATGAGCCACCACGCCTGGCCTAAAAATATTTTTAAATTAAGTTCAGTATCTCGTTTCCTGACCATGCTAGTTTCCAAAGAATTAACTGAGTTGAAAAGTAAAACAGTCTAGCACTCTTTTAAGCTGCAATATTCACATTAAAATCAGGCAGAAATTTTTAAAAATTACATGGATATGGCAAAAATATCAATTTCGTAAAAGCCAAAATTATCCGTATTTGCATTGGCACTATATAATATGTTTATCACTTATTAAAGACTTCTTGTCTTTTGAAAAAGTGAAGCATAGAACTGCCATATGATTCGGCAATTCTACTCCTAGGTATATACCCAGAAGAATTGAAAAGAGGAACTCAAACAGATATTTGTATACCAGTGTTCTCTGCAGTATTATTCACAATAGCCAAAAAGTTGGAAACAATCCAAGTGTCCGTCAGCAGACAAATGAATAAATAAATGTGAATGTGGTGTGTGCATATATATGTACACACGTACACACAAAATGAGATGTTATTCTGCCATAAAAAAGAATAAAGTTCTGACACATGCTACAACAGAGATGAACCTTCAAAACCATTATGTTAAGTCAGATACCTAGGACAAATATATGCTTTCACTTACTTGAAATATCTAGAATAAGCAAATTCATAGAGATACAATATAGATTAGAGGTTACCAGGGACTGAGGAAAGGAGAAGATGGGGAGTTATTGCTGAATGCGTGCAAAGTTTCTGCTCAGGGTGATGGAAAAATTTTGGAAATAGGTAGTGGTAGTGGTTGCACAACATCATGAATGTAATTAATGCCACTGAATTGTATACTTGAAAATGGTTAAAATAGTATATTTGATGTTATAAATATCTTAACACAATAAAAAAAAGACTTCTTTGTCCTTCTAGCCAAAAGGATTACAGCATCCTTGTTAATTAGCTAAAGCAACTAGAAATTTTAAAACACCTGTACAAGAATTTTGATATAACATATATATTATTTGAACTCACTAAATTCTCTCTAGGTTGTAAATTCAGAGATCTTGGAATTTTAGGGGTGATTTCCACTGGAGTTATTCTGACTACTGCATGCATTTCTATATTTAGTCTCTTCATCAGGTCATCTGGCATCTGAAATTTAAAAATAATTTAACAAAAATATAAATATATTAAAAGTTTCATTAAGAAATTCCATAGCATACATATTGATATTAGCTTCTATGAATTCAGGTGAAACTATAGAAGCTATCCCAATAACTCACAGTTGTCACAGTCTGTTCAGGCTGCTAGATCAAAATATCATAAACCAGATAGCTTATTAACAACAGAAATTTAATTCTCACAGTTGTAGAGGCTGGGAAGTCTAAGATCTAGATGCCAGCAAATCTGGTGCCTGGTAAGGGTCCTCTTCACAGACAGTGCATTTTTGCTGTATCCTCACATTACAGAAGGGGTAAACGAGCTCCCTTGGGTCTCTTTTATAAGGGCACTAATCCCCTTCATGAAGGCTTCATGTGACCTCATGATCTAACCACCTATAACAGGCCTCACCACCTAATACCATAAAAACCTTGGCGATTAGGATTTCAGCACATGAATTTGAGGAGGGACACAAACATTCACACTATAGCAATAGATATTACTATATCACAAATATTTTAATTTTCCTCCTACATTTCTTTCCTTCTCTTTGCATATTCTTCAGAATTAGAGTTTAAATGGATATATTTGACTCTATCCACAAAAATCATCTTTTAAGTTATGATACAATTACATTCAAATTAAATTTTATTTGCAATTTTTAAGCAGTCTTCATCTATGAAAGCTGACAACCAATGAAAAAGCTGGAATGGCCAAAGAGTATCACAGGCAATCTGCAACAGGCAAAACTAAATCCAGACAAAAACTTCATCTAAAAGGCAAAGGGCAAAATTTCTCACACCTACTAATGAAAATGTTCTAAATTTAGATTGTGATGATGGTTGTACAACTATTTTAAATATACTAAAAATGACTGAATTATATATACTTTAAGTTTTATCTCAATAAAGATGTTGAAAAGATTTCTCATCTCCTCAAAGACATGAAGACTACTATCTCTTGGTGGAAAAAAGCATAAAATAAAAACTCTAAGGTGTATACCCTGACTTAAAAACTAATACACTTAACAATTAAATTTCCTGTTTTAAAAAAAAATCACCATACTTCACAGGGTAATAAAGGCTTAAGTCAACATTAACTTGTTAGTCCTATCTCCAATCTGGTCTCTCAAGTCAGGCCTGTTTTCAGTACCTGATTTCAACTACTGTCACTTCTCATTGCCTATGGCTCTTTAACTTTCAAAGTAGAATGGGAAGCGCAGACGTCTTACTGCTATCTCAATATATGGTTCCCAGGACTTTAACCATTAGCGCTTTTTCAACCTATCATCACCAATTTCAAGAAAATAAAAGGATATTTCCATCTAATGGCAGACTGATGTAAATCCTAATAAGTTTAGCATAGTAAGTTCTACATTTTTAATTTCAGGATGCAGTAGTATCTCCTAAACTAACAGTTTAAAGCTAACAGAAAATAATGGTTTGGAGCTTTAGTAAATGATGTAGACCAAAGAGATTAAAGCTTTGTATGTTACTTGCATGAGAGTCATAGGTAAAACTCTGGGAGTAAAAGATATCTACAAGGGAGACAAACTTACCTTCCTATTTTTCTTCGCTTTCCTAACAGTTTCCTCCCTTTATCAATATAAAGTTTTACTTCATAGTGGTTCAAAATTAGGTTCAAATAAATGGGGCAGGTAACTCATATTATACAAATTTAGCATTAATATTTGAAGTTTTGGATGAGGGAGTAGAACACTAGTTACCCCTCTCCCCTTCCTCTCCCAGTTATACACAAGTTAAAAGAACAGACACCAGCAGGGTAAGCAGCTCCTGGGTGCATTCCAATCCAGGTGCCATCGCAGGCAGCAGGAAGGTTATCTCATGCCATGTTTCTCTCCCTACACTGGGCATTTTCCCCAATATGTAACAAGTCCTTTCTTTGCTTTCAAGAACTTGGGAACAAATCTGCAAGCATTAAAGATGTGAGGCTTTGTGGGCCACTCCATGCTGAGCACGAACCCTGGAGCCAATCCGTCTGAACTTGAATCCTAGTTCTATCACTTACTAGCTATGCAACCTCAGGCAGGTAATTTTGACCTCTTTGGGCCTGTACCTGTCCAAGCTTATTTGGCCAGAAAATATATAATCTTTACCCAAACTAAGACTTTACCCCATCAGCAGAAATGTGCTGCGCACTGCCCCCCTCCCCCCGCCTTTAGAGAGTATTTCTTTTTTATTGGTTTTTGATTTATATATAAAATATTCTAACTCATAATTTGGGGAAGTTTAAGCAACAAAATTTTTCCCCCAAATTATAAAATTTATACCCACCCAGACTTTCCCGAGATGGAGAACTTCTATGTTTTTGGTATATTTTATGGCATTCTTCAATTCTTCAAGTCCATTCCAGACTACCTGTACCACACAGGCCTTACCAGCTTCTTGATTATGACCTGAGCTAATATCTTTTTGATCCAGTGGCTGTGACATTTGCTTCTCTTTTTCAGGTGACAGGACATTTTGCTTTGTTTTACTTTGCTGTTGCTTTGGAGAAAGTAGCTTAACTAGCTTTCCATAGGTCACAGTAAATCTGGGCTCCACATCAAAATATTCCTGGTCCCATGGAAATACATGAATGGCACAGTGTTTGTGAAACATAGAAGTTGCTGATGCATTACGTACACTGGGAGGTTGAGATTTGCATACTCTGAAAATATTGTCTAGAGGAACAACCTGTGACTGTATATTTTTGAATGTACTGATTTCAGTTAAACCCCAGGATGTCTCTTGTTTCTTCTTAGATCCAAAAGAAAAAATATTTCCTATCATAGTCCATAAGCCTGGTATTGATGATGAGTCAACTGGAACCTCTGACTCTGTTTCATTAGATCCAGTGACTCCCACAGTATTCGACTGAAGTAGCTTGGTTTGAATTTCTTTTGTCATTTCTTTTTGGTATCTTCCATAATTATGAAATTTTCCACGTGTATCATCTCCATTTGAAAATGTATTCTCATTGGCTTGGCGTATCTTTGGCTGAATGAGAAGTTTGGTGTCAGTTTCCAGCCTTCCATAAGTGGCAGCTGGCATTAGTGCAACTGTATAGAAAATAAAGTTCATGAGTGCATGTTCATCTCTACTTTGGACTCAGTGCTACAGTGTAGAGTATGACAGCAAGGGTTGCTATTGCACCTACCAATTTGGATAAATACGTAAGTTTGTTGATCAACCCAAACAGGAAAAATGGCTTTTGGAAAAACTATTCGAATTTGATCTAGAAGATGCTGTTCGAGAGAAGCAGCATGCAGCTCCTAGAACCAACAGACAAAAAGATCAATTCACTTTACATTTTGCCCATTCCATGTCTAGTAAGAAAATATCAATTCATTCTTTTCTTAAAAAATAAATTTCAAAAAATAAATAAATAAATTTCATTGTATATATTTAATATATACAACATGTTATGAGATACATATAGATAGTAAAAAAGTTACTATAATGAAGTAAATTAACATATACATCATCTCACATAGCTACCCATTTTTTTGTGGCAAGAGCAGCTAAAATCTACTCATTTAACATGACAAAGTACAATTTTCTTCTTTTTTTTACAGACACAGTCTCACTCTGTTGCCTAGGATGGAGTGCAATGGCATGATCACAGCTCACTGCACCCTCCAACTCCTCGGCTCAAGCAATCCTCCTGTGGCCAGGAGCAGTGGCTCATGCCTGTAATCCTGGCACTCTGGTTGGCCGAGGCGGGAGGATTGCTCAAGGTCAGGAGTTCAAAACGAGCCTGAGCAAGAGCAAGACCCCGTCTCTACTAAAAATAGAAAGAAATTAATTGGCCAACTAAAAATATATAGAAAAAATTAGCTAGGCATGGTAGCATCTTCCTGTAGTCCCAGCTACTTGGGAGGCTGAGGCAGAAAGATTGCTTGAGCCCAGGAGTTTGAGGTTACTGTGAGCTAGGCTGATGCCACGGCACTCTAGCCCGGGCAACAAAGTGAGACTCTGTCTCAAAAAAAAAAAAAAAAGAAAAGAAAAGAAAAGCAAAGCAAAGCAAAGCAAAGCAAAGCAAAGCAAAGCAAAGCAATCCTCCTACCTCAGCCTCCTGAGTAGCTGGGACTACAGGCATGTGCCACCACACCGGGATCCACAGTACAATTTTATTACCTATAGTCCTCATGTTGTACATTCGATCTCTATCAATTCGCTCGTATAACTCAAACCAACAAAGTTCTAAGAAATCTAAAGACAATGATATTTTGAAGTAGTTTAACTTTAAGATGAGATATTTTTATCTAATTTTTTTTACCAGTATCTCCCAATCATCTGCTGAGAGTGGTTCCACCTCAACTTGTTGACAAGAGACCACATGGGAACATGGCTTGAGAAATACCTAGAAAAAATAAAGTTAAAACTAATTTTAAAAGCCTTTTCTGTATCCCTAGAATATAAGAAGTTATCTTTTTATCTTTTTAGGTGAGCAAGAGTGACAGAGTGTGTGTTAATGTAATGCATATATGTAGTGTTTCACGTGACAAATATTTATTGTACTTAGCTAGGCCTTGATATACTCAGCATCTTAGGAAAAATTATTTCACAACTAATTATAGAATAAAGGAAAATACATCATAGTGCAACACGTTTTTCAAAAATAAATAAATAAAGATAATCATTAAAAGAAAAACGTAAGTAAAAAATACAAGGAGAAACGGCAATATCCTCAAGTCATCATTTGGTCTAACTGAGACTCATTATTTCTAGATGTTTTGCAACTGTTAACTTTATAACTAACTTCAAGCCATGCTGCTTCTAGAAAAGTGAAAAATATACTGAAATAGAGATCAGATCAGAAACAATTACGTAGAAGTAAAATCTTTCACAGCTAAAAGTAAAGTAAAACAAATACCATCTCACTGTAACAGATACAAGAAATGCTAGTGTGTCTCAATATGCTAGAGTCCACTGTCTTACTTCCATTCCCCTTACAGGCATTTCCATGGTTTAAGGGAGTAACATCCAAAACCTTGGCATGTTAAATGCTCTAGTTAACCAGCCCTTCCTCTCTGCTTTTGTGGACTGGAGCAGAATTTCGCTGAGTGCCTCACCCCAGACTCTTCAGTGAATTTCCCTTCAGTATGTCCCTTCCTGAATAAGATGACCGATTGTGAGGAAGCACAGGGAAACTCCTGCCTGTTACGTCCGGGGCGAGAGGGAGACACACAAAGCCTCATGTGTAGCAAAATGCTGTATATTTTGAGCATCTGGGTGCACATGGGTGGAGGACAAAAGAGCATCCACCATGAGGGAGGGGAAAGCCTTGGGTTTTATAGAGGGTTTTTCCTGGGGCAGGCTGTGCAACACCCACAGAGATAGGGAAGTGGGTAGCTTCATCCTTATCAGGGGGATAGGAATGCCAGGCTTTGCTGTAGCCCTCTGCAGTCAAAGTTAGATTTACAACCCCCTGGACTCTACAGACTCCTGTGGCTTTTGTTTCACAGGCTTTATGATCACACACTTTTCGGGTTCCCACCCAGAACAAACCTAACACTGCCCACTAAGAAACTAAGGACTCCTGGGCTAGCCAGTCCACTTTCTGTTCCTACCAATGATTCTTTGGGATAGACTGTCTTGGTGGCATTGCTACAATACAGGATCATTTACAGGTTAAATGCATATTGTCATTTATAGGTTAAATGCATATTGTTAAATGCATATTGTTTATAATACATAGAAAGGTACTTGATATATTTTGTGAGGTAAAAATGGCAGAAAATATGTATAATTCCATTCTTTAAATCTTAAAGATCTAGTGAGATCCTAAAAAAACAGTAAAAATTCATTGTGAATTAGGAGTTGGGGAAGGCAAAAACTCATTTTTTACTTTCAATTGTAAAATATTTATAATGAATACCTATTATTTAAAAAATTTTAAAGGAATAAATTGATGAACATAATAAAACAAAAAATAGATATAGGGCTTTAAGTTTGTGAGTTTACAATCTAAGCATATTAAACTCATAAGGGAAGAAAAAAGTGAAAAAATAATAACCCTGTATAGTAGAATCAATTTTTTTAATCAAGTAAGACCACTGAAGTTTAGAAAATACATCAGAAACAAATGAACAAAGTTCAATAATAGTAAGTAAAACCCATAAAGGAAAAATAACATCAAAAACAAAATTAGAGATATGGAAAATGACTAAAATAGTAAATAGTAAAATAAAAAATCAAGTAGGGAGCATGGTAAACTACAAAATAGTAGTAACAAATAAAGTCAACTGGAATATCCTAGACTAGTTATAATAGCATACAAGTTAGGTGTTATCTCACTGCCTTTAAAAACAAATCTGGACTTTTATTTCCCTTGCTATATTATGTGACACTGGAAGAAAGTTACTATATGCTTACCTGTCCCCCATTTGAGAGTCCAAGTTTCTGACCAACTTGTCGGTTAATTTCAGCCACATTTTCACCTTGGTCACTAAAATGCCTGCCTTCCACCCAGCTTAAGAATGCAGGCTGATGACCCCAGGCTACTTCTATAGCTTGATTCTATTCACAGGAGAAATGGGAGGGTCAAAAGTTTTAAAAGTTTTCACACATTTTTCTAGATTCACAGAAAAATAAACTATTATTGCAATCCACACATATAAAAAGAATTCTATAGATAGTTGATGGCTCTCTGTTATTCACATTTGTCACAGCATTTCAAAAGCTATAATCATTTCCAAAACCCAGTGCTAGTGATGCTAATGAATAAAACCAATACCCTTATATTCTTATGACAGCATTATAAATTGATTCAAACATTTCAGACTTCAAAATGGTAATAAGTATTCACTGAACTTACACAGCCATTGAGCCATATGTAATAATTATGTAAAAGTATAAAAGTAGAAACATGTCAAGATCTTTAAAAACAACAATATATAAAAACATAGCTTTAGAATTATGAAACACCAACCAGATGGATTATGCAATCCTGTGTTTATTTATTTATTAGAAGAGTAATAAATGTACGTGGCAAAAGCACAAAAAGTACAAAAGGATAAAATGTGGAGACATGTCCTTGTTCCCAGAGGTAATTATTGTTAATAGTATTGTGTGTACCTTTCCAGAAATGTTGTATTATATAGCTTCTTATGTAATAATTTTAAAGGTTCATAGAACTATGGAAATCTATAAATTAAAAAAAGCAAAATATAAAATTTATTCTCATTGAAGGAGCAAATATATAAAATATGTAAATTTGTGGCCAAGGACTAAAAATAGTGTTTTCTATGATTAAAAAATTACAAACTTATTATAGAAACCTTGGAAAATATACAAACTTGGAAGGAAAAAAAGGAATTACTGATATTCCCTCCAGAAAAAGATAACCATGTGAACAATTTTGTCTATTTCTTGCTAATTCTTTTTTCTATGTGCAAAATAATTTTTTGCATAGTTGTATATTATAGGAACAACTTAATATCCTTTTTCCTTAGTCAACACTGCATCATGAGCATCTTATACATATATCATTTTTTAATAAAAAGTAAATATCTGATTAATAGCCATCAAGAATTATTATATCAGGAAACTTCAGTACTATTAAATTCATTTATTTCTATCAAAATTAAAGTATTAAATGTCAAATTTGTTCATTTATATGAAATTTTGCTACTCAAAATTAGGAATAGACAGCTTATGCTTCTTTAAATAGGACAAATTTCAAAGGATGTTGGAGTCACTTCTGGATATAATGTATTTAAAATTAACTATATTATTAAAATTTTATACATACAAGACAGCTACCATGTATCATTTACTTGTATAACTTTTCTAACAATTTTCAGAGAACAGTCTACCTGTTATGGCTGACAAAATATTTCAACCAAGTACAGTTTGATAAAGTAGAAAGTGCTCTAGATTAGGAATCAAAAGTCCTAAATTACTACATCAGCTGTAACTGTATGAGCTGAGGTTACAAGTGTGAAGGTGACCAAGGCCCCAGATGCTTTCTATGGGGTTTCATCAGTCAGTGATATATAATCTAGATCAATTCTTCCTATTTCATATTAAACTTTTAAAACCAGAGACATTAAATCAGGAAATATGAAATATGAAATATCAAAAAAGAGAACTCTACCAGCTCACTAAAAAAGGGAAAAATCAACTTTATAAAAAGGAAAATACTTTAATTATTTATTTGCTCAAAATGTAGTAACTACCTCCGTAAAGTCATAACATGTGCTTAGTTAGATTTAGTAAACTTTGCAGACTAATGTTCTGAGTTCATTTTTATGTGAAAAACATTGTACTTGAACCACAGAGCCCCTGGCTATTCAGAGAGAGGGAAGAAACAGACAGCTAGAAAGGAGCCTCTTCTTCAAGAGTTTAATGTAATCAATAAATGAACTGACTAACTGTTCTGGTCCAAATTGTGGTACCTGATATCACTGTAAAGGAAATCTTCAGGTGAAATCATACGTTGGAAAGCCTTAGGAATTCCCAGGCCTTAGGGTATCTTTTGCTAACACGAAATAAACTGTGTGGCCATATCTGGATGGCAATTTAGGTTCATTTGTTTTGATTCAGTATAGATATGAATCTTCTCCCCCTGTTGTGATCACAGCAATGAGTCCAGAGTCTGGACGAGGTAACAGTTGAAGTAGTGGTTCTCAACCAGGGGTGATTCTGTCCCCCAATAGACATCTGGCAATGTCTGGAGACATTTTTCATTGTCACAACTGCAGGGGGAGGTGGTTCTGGCACCTAATTGATAGTGGCCAAGGGTGCTGTTAAACATCTTACAATGTACAGGAGAGACCCCAAAACAAGAAATGATCCAGTGCAAAATGTCAATAGTGCCAAGGTCGAGAAATCCTGACTTAGAGTATCTACTGGGTACCCAATCCTGAAATAAGGATTTAGGTAAACAAGAGAAGACTATACTTGAAACATAGAACTGAGTGTAACAAATGAGATGTGCCACATAGACACAACAGTGATGTTTTGAAAAGGAGACAAATGTGGGCAACAGAGAATTGGAAACATATGTAGAGGAGGGACGATTGCACTCTTTTTAAAGGCATTGAATTTGTACAGAAGGAGGAAAAATGTTTTAGGGAAGAAAGGCAAGAGTAAGAGAACAGAAGCGGGAAGGAGATTGGTTATAGAAGAAAGAATGAGAAGGCTAAACTGGATTATGCAGCATAAACCACAGACAAGATGGCAAATCAACCACATGGAAATGGTACTGGCCTAGGAGTGCCAGTTCCCTTAGATATATTAATGCCCTAGATGCCTAAGTTTCTTTCCACCATTAACATTTTGTGATTCAAGAACAGTGGGTCTCAACTCTTGTGCATCTAAGAAGCCTGAAGATATTTTTAAAATTACAGATGCCTGAAGCCCACTCTCCAAGATTCCTATTTAATAGGTCTGAGGAAGGACAAGAACATCTGTATTTTTAAAAGCTTCAGGGTAAGTATGACACAGGTCAGAAAACCATTGTTCCAAGCCTCTTCCCATTACTGTATTATCTATAACAGTATTCAATGCTTCAGCCCAAATAAAATAATTCAACCTATTAACTCCCAACTGCTGAACTTTTCTGCTTTATCTATGCCCTCTAACCCAATCTTAAATAACTAGAAATGAAAACAATGTTTTATAAACAAAGGTGTGCTATTTTTAACATTTTATTAAAATGTAATTATAGTGTCACTTTATGTCTAAAAATTGAGTACAATCTAAATGGTCAATCACAGTGAACAATTAAAATTATGGCAAATTTCTGCTAGGCTACTAATTAACCAATTAAAATGATGATTACCTTTTAACAAAATAAAACACTCATAATAACATATGAAAACAGCAGGACACAAAACTATATGTATGTACGTAGAACCTCATTTCTGTTAAAGATTAGAAACAAAACTGGAAGATTTGATCTAAACTGTCAACATTAGTTTTCTAGGTTCTGAAATTATGGGCATTTTCTCAATAATAATTTTTATTTTCTCTTTCATAATTTTCCATGCTTTCTAATTTTTTTTTTTTTTTTGAGAGTCTCACTCTGTTGTCCGGGCTAGAATGCCGTGGCATCAGCCTAGCTCACGGCAACCTCAAACTCCTGGGCTCAAGCAATCCTTCTGCCTCAGCCTCCCAAGTAGCTGG